>VXBL01006713.1:109013-230710 GCA_013400195.1 Aramus guarauna
CTGCTGCGACGGCAGCGGCGGCGGCAGCGGCGACCACCACTGCGGCGACGGCGGCGGCTCCTTCCGCGGGCGCGGGGCGTGGAAGCAGCGCGGGCACCTCGCGGGGCTTCTACTTCAACACGGTGTTGTCGCTGGCGCGATCGCTGGCGGTACAGAGCCCGGCGCCGCTGGAGAAGGTGAGGGGCGTCCCGTGTGTGTGTGTGTNGGGGGCTGTCCCGGGGCCGTGGGGGTGGACTCGGCTTTGCCATCTGCGTCCGTGGGGGCTGCTGGGCCTACGGACACTCGCGTGTCCCACCTTCACCCGAAAGCACCGTCACAGCCGGAGGTGCTGGCACAGCAGCCGTGGCCCGCGCCCTCGGAGCAGCACCCCGTGTCCTCGTGAGGAGCGTGGGCCCCCACGGCGGCTGCATCCCTGAAGTTTGCAGAAGGTGGTTTTGTGGGTGTGATTCATCTCGGCCTCGTTAGGGCTGGCTGCTTTGCTCGACGTGTGTGGTTAAATCCAAGCGACGCAGTCGGCTCAAGGTAAAACCTAGTTGAGATGAAGCTCTGTGAGTGTAAAGCCGGACGGGGGGATCTTTGTCCGGGCAGTTCCCCTCGTGGGTCTCTGCTGCTGGCGCGGTGAGGTGCTGTGGGAGGAGAGCTGGACGGCACGGTGTGGCGGGAGTTGGCTGCTCTGAGCACGAAGCGATTGAACTTCTAATTCGTGCAATAATGAAAGGTGACTTAGTTGTTGAAAAACACGGCTCTGTGCTGATGAAAACTAGGGCGCTTGTTCTTGGCCGGCTGTTGCAGGCTTCTTTTCTTAGTTCTTGTCCTGGATATCTACCATTGGTCTGACAGCCAACTGTGAATAATTTTTTTTTTAAGCCTTGCTGTTGGTTCACTAATATTCACCGGGTTTTGGGTTTTTTTAGTAGTATTTATTTATTTTCATTTGAGAGGCTACAGTAGGAGTTAAATTATATTAACAGTTCATATCTAGCTACAGTTATTCGCTCATGTTGTTGCAAATATTAACCTGACGTGGGACACATGCATGAGAAGTTATTTTCCAAAGTTACTATTTCCTCTGCCGTATTTTATGTTGCGCAAGAAGATTATTTCTGTTGTGTTACAGGTCTTGTAATTGGGAGGTCTGTCAGTTTAAGGACCAGACTCTTAAATTCCACTGAGCATCCAGTAAATTCTTCTAATTCTCTAGGGAAATAGTTTCTTGGTTTAGAAATTGCAAGGCAGGGTGTTTAAAGATTTATCTAAATATGAAGTAACTTGACATTCAAACATAGGTCATTCAAACATAAGTATTTCTGATGACTGTCCTTTTTAGGTAATGTTTATTAATATCAAGGAGATTTATAAAAAGACAATATGCTTGTTGGATTTTCCATTCCTTATCAGTTCCATAGGAAAACAAAGTATTTGGGAGATTTGATATGTTCTTTAGTTGTGTGTTTGCTGGGTATGGAGTGAAGTAATAGGTAAGTAGTGAGAAAATAGTAGTTCTGGAAACTTATTCTATTTTGTTAAAAGGATTTGAGCAAGTGTCATACTCGGCTAGGTAACAGTTTATTGCTCAGTGTTGTACATGAAGAAGGCATTGGTGCAGTTTAACCATCCAAAGCTCCATCCACCTGGGTTTTGTTTACAGGAATTGAGTAAATATATGTGCCTGCTGCGAAATTCCCAATGAATTAGTGGAAGGAAGGTTTTGTTGTGCCAGGGATGCAGGAATGAGCTTTGTAAGTGTGATGATGCTCTGAAGTTTCAGGAATTCTCTTGAGATGTGAAAACAGACAAACAGCTTGATCAAGTGTTGAAGAAAACTTAAATAGACCTGTGTTCTGGTAAAAATGTTTGACATCTGAGGTTTTTCTGTCTTTTCCTAGTTTTTGTCATTCATCACTCTTTCCTAGCCCTTAGATACTCTCATTAAGATTGGTGACTAAAGAGGAGAATGTGGCCATCTGTCTTCCAGAAGATGGAAAGACTACTATCCACTTCAAACACAGGCAGTCTGAATGAGCTTTGAAAACCTTTGAAAACCACGGCCTGTCAGCTTGTTTCTCTGCTGTGAAACATTTGCAGCGGTGTCCGTGCTACCCAGGCCTGTTGCTTGGCGTGCCGTGGGGTGTGGACACGGTGGCTAGCTCCGCTCTGTGAAAGAGAAGCTGGGTGCTATTTGCGTTGCTTTCCTGAGGTCTACTGGTGGGTTTTTGAAAGGCAGTTTAGCACTTGTACTGTTGTTCCCTTGAATTGTTTTGACACTTGCGATCGTGTTCCACTGTTCTTTCTCTCCGCTGTTTTTCAGGTACAAAAACTGCTCTGTATGTGTCCAGTGGATTTCCATGGGATTTTCCAGTTAGATGAACGTCGCAGAGATGCTGTTATTGCCTTGGGAATCTTTCTAATTGAATCTGACCTTCAGGTATTTTTCCTGCTGAGGCTAACTCTGTTTAACTTGAAAGATTTTGGATTAATTCAAGTTTAGCTGTTCAATGAATGAAAAGTTGGTATTTACTCTTCCTAAAAATAAATCAAAAGATCAGAGATCAGAGGGATGCATGCAGGAGAGCACAAGGAAACAAGAACAGTACCGACAAATGTGATAGACAGTAGTCATGGCACTGCTACAGCCAAACTGCTGTCGTGTTTTTTGGTCATCGTAGCTTAAGAAGAGAAAGGAACGGCTGTTTGGGACGATTGCTCAAACCACGCGTGTCATTGTGTGTTCTTCCCCATGTGCTTCTAAATTACAAGTATGTTCCACCGTACTCCTGAACATCAGGTTTGCAATAGGCCTTTTCCTGCCTGGCACTAGCCAGGATGAAAAGACAAACAGTGCACATAGGCTGCATTGTATACAAACATCCCTTCTGTGTCTGTCAGCCTGTTTATGACAAGCTGGTTCTCCTCCCTTTGAACTCTGGGCGTGGTATTGTTTTGTGCAGAGGAAAGGAAGGATACACTGAGTCCTAGGTCCAAAGTGATTAGATGTCACTTTAAGTTGTTTAATGTTGCTAGGGTTTGCATCGGGCCTGAATCTCCTCCTATTTAGTATCTATTTACTGTAATACAGCTTGCACGCTTGTTATTGACATTGTCCTTTTTGTGGGTTTTTTTGCAGTATGAAGTTCAAATAAGGCAGCTGTTTTTGTGTTAGCATTTTTATGATGCTTTCAAAGCTGACAATTTATCCAACTGTGCGAGGAAGGAAAATACTACCCTTTGATTTGTAGATTAGGAAGCTAAGGGGTTACACAGATGTGCTAAGTGACTCACATAAGGCCATGGGACAGATCACATGCACTGAATTGGGACTGGCACTCTGAATTTCTAGCTGCCTTAAAATTATTTTGTGACCATGCTGTAAATTGTTTGGGGTTAATTACTGTTCTGGAACTTATTTCTCCAACTTTTATGGAGAATGAACTGTTGCCTAGAATGAAAGGATTGGATTTATAGCACTGAATTGTTTTACTCTCATTTGCCTGTGTTGAAATCAATTTTGCAATATTCAAGAAGCCTATGGAGTAATCATTAGAAGCAAGTTCTGTGTGTGGTTAATATAGTCTTTCCATATCTCCAAAATATCTTGAGATGATATGGTTGAACTTCTCCATTTTAAATAGAGTATTTTCCTCTTTAGCACAAAGATAATGTGGTTCCTTACCTCCTCCGACTTCTGAAGGGTCTTCCCAAAGTCCAGTGGATAGAAGAAAGCAATGCACGGAAAGGCAGAGGTGATGTTTGTTTTTTTCCAATCGTTCTCATGGAATGCCAGCCAGGAGATAGAAATAACAAAGGTTATTCAGGACATGCTACAAGGGAGGTGATAGGTCCTGCTAGTTTCTTAGCTCCTGACTCAACAGCCTTTAATATTGATTTTCTTTAGAAGCAAAGAGGAAGTTGAATAGCTCCCAGCTTTCTTGCTTGACTGCTTTGTCATAAATTGCACTTTCTAAATAATTCTATGCTCAATATATTTTGTTACTAAATTGCAGAAGATTGTGTAGTATTTAGAGCAGGAGAGTGGAACCTGAGATTTGTACAACTATTTTTAGCTTTGATGCTTAATTGCTATTTAAACCACTTCATTACTTACTCCCTTAATATATCTTAAAATTAATATAAAAATACTTGTATATAATATTATATAATTTTTTCAATTACTTGAAAGCCTGGGAAAGTTTTTAATTATTAAAATTATTCTTTTAACATTTCATGCTGCAATTATGATGGTTAGAGTGTTCTTCCAAATTTTCTATGTAATACTGTATTTTTCTACAATCTATCTCAGAACTGTATGACATGGGAATCACTGATGTCTTCTTGCTTTTTTATTATTTGCTCTATGTTGTTTCTCTCTACCAATGCTTAAGTGGCTTAATTTCTGTCCGTTTCTTTGCAGGCTTGCTTCCAGTGGCAGAAAACTTCAGTTTCTGCTTGGTAACGTTGTTATCAGATGTTGCTTACAGGGATGCATCTCTCAGAGAGCAGGTAGAGTTTAAGTTTGTGTAGTACCGAGTTCTCCAATGTGGCAATACTGACAAGTGTCTAGAGAAGAGTACACCTCAGCTGCTTCCTTTCTTGCAAAGGGATTGATTACTTCAATGTGTGTACTGTTGCATTATTTTGCTTGTGTTAATGAATAGTCAAGTATGCAGAAGCTATTCCTAAGTCTTCTGTTACTTCTGGATGTCTAGGGATGTCAGTCACTGAGCCCAGAGTTTTAGAATTTAAGTTTTGATACTGAGATTAGGACTGCTGCAGTTCTATTCTGCTAGTACATACAAGCTAACTGCAGACTTTACAAAAAAAGCTCTGTGAGCTGAGTGAGGACAATATAATTTTTTAGTCACATATTAAAAAACCCTTGTTTACAAAAGTGCTTATGGTAATATTTGCAGATTTCATTTGTGTTACAGTGATCTAGTATAAGATAATAATATCTCTTTACCAAAAGGTAATTTTTTTTACCTCTGCCTTGATTACTTTAGATTTTGGATGCAATTCTACAAGTAATGCAGTTCCTATTGGGAATGTGCCAGACCCCACAAATGCACGATAAAGGTACTATTAAAATAACTCTTTGTATTGTTGCTATACTTCTAGCTCCTGTCCTCTGAACTTCTCTTGTGTTTTCTAATTATCAGGGTTACTCCTGAAAAGTGAGTACCTTTTTCTTTCGATTTCTCTTAGCTCATATTTATTCTCTTTGTTGCTGACTGGTAAATATGGAAGCAAGAGAAGTGTACTAATTTGTGGTACCTTCATAGTTTTTCCTCTGCTTGCACAAATAAGTCTTTGCAAAGCACAGTAGGCTGACACAGTTTAGTGAAGTGGTAGCAAAACCATGGAGAGGAAGTTCTAAGTTACTATTAAATATACTGTTATATGTGTTTTTCTCTTCCAGAATATTTATGCAAGTATGCGGTACCCTGCCTGATAGGAATTTCTCGAGCCTTTGGTCGCTACAGCAATTCAGAGGAGGCTCTCCTTTCAAAGCTCTTTCCAAAAATTCCCCCGCATTCCCTGAGAGTTCCAGAAGAGCTTGAAGGAATCCGCCGACGATCCTTTAATGATTTCAGATCCATTCTTCCCAGTTCCCTACTCACTGTCTGCCAAGAAGGAACACTAAAGAGAAAGGCTAGCAGTGTATCTAGCATCTCACAGGTTAGTATGACTTGCTCTGTGTTGCAGTCAGTGCCTAGATGATTTCGTGGTTTTGGTGGAGTTAATACTGCATTAAGCCTGCATATGCACATAGTCTCTTAACACATTATTTGACCAGATACAGAGATCTTTATTTTGGTTCTGCAACTGAGTTTCAAAGTAATTTTGTAATTTCTGAACTACAGAATGGTCAGTGATAGTTAAACTAACAACTGTACTAATAAGTCTTCACATGGAAAAATTGGCAAATCCTATTCATTGTGTTATGCTCATGACAAAGCATCGTAATATGTGTCTGCAAATTTGGGAAGCTGGCATTAATGAGGAAAGTTTTCACAAGTGCTGAGGATATACAAGCTCTCACTGTTTTCACCAGGAGCTGTGGATATCATATCCGTTGTCTTAGGGCAAGAATGGATTCAGATGCTGGTTTTGAAACCACAGATTATTAGCATAATTTCATACAGTTCAGGAGTTGTCATTCTGATCTCTTTCCTTTAGACAAAAGCACTGAACTGGCTTTTTTTAACTTCCCATTTCTGGTTGGAATTGAGCTGCTAGGCCTGGCAATATGTAGTTCCTGTTAGTTTTGCTTGCAGTTATGTTTCATTATAAAGTGTATGAACATTTCTGGAAGATTTTTTTAATGTTCTATAAATAGTTTTTAAATTATGGCTTTTGTGTGATGTTTCAGGTTAGTCCTGAACGTGGAATTCCCCCTCCAAGCTCTCCTGGAGGATCTGCAATTCATTATTTTGAAGGTAAATTATTTTGCAAAACAGTAGTGTGTACTTTGGGGGTTTTGTAGCTATTTATTGAAAATTGAAAACAAAAATGCTTTTGATGCCTTTCTCTGCCCTCTAGAATTCTTACAGTAATTCTCTGGCGCATATCTGCTAGGATTCTGAAAAATGTCAGGGTATAAAGACAGTAGGAAGTTATTATTAACACCAGTGGTTTCCAGGCTCAGTTGTTTCTGGCAGACTTCTGAGAGACATGATTTCCTTAGTGCTAGGCTGTGCCTAGTACAGAAGAGCTTAATTTAACTAGGCCAAAAATATTTCAGGAGATTAGGCTGAGTAACTTTGGGAAACAAGTGTTAATATTGTGCTTCAGTAGACAACTAAATTGTTGGACTAAGGTCTGGAATTTTGAGGCCTTTGTGGCACATTGTGTAATTCTAAATCAGCTGTTCCATTTGAAGTAAACGTGATACGGGTCATTGTGTAAGACCTAGTAATTTGCTGGAGAAATAATGAAGGAGGCACTGAAGTCAAGTGCTCCCTAATGTGTGTTAATTACTGTATCAGAAAAGTTAAAATTTTCATGAATTAATATACAAACTCTTAATCACTGAGTTTTAGTAGAACTCTAGCTGTGAATTCTATGTCAAAGCAGGGCTTAAAAATAAACTGCTTCATGAATCACATGGAGGACTAGCTCTGTATCTGTGGTGTTTTGGTGTCTCTGGTTTTGTCTGGCCCTTTGAGGCTTTTAACAGTTTGGGCATTCTGTTTCTGGGTCATTCTCCTCTCTTGAGCCCTGGCTTAAATTAATTTCTTCCAATTTCTTCCATATTACTTTACTTTTTCCTTCATGTTACTATTTGTAGAGGCATCTGTCTTCCTCCATCATATCATGGGATTGCAGGGTAATTCAAATATCCTTCTGAAATTGCCAAGAAGAGACCTGTTTGTCTTCTGTCTACTCTGTTGAACCAACCTATACTACTTCAATTTTATGGGCTTCATGTTTTGAATTAAANGTTAGAGAGAGGCTATAGTAGTAGAACAAAAATAACCTTAATTAAAACTATAGGTGGATAGTAGCCAACTTTGTGAAAATTTTGGAATCATTTTAATTGTGTCTCTAGCAGAGTTATGATTATTCTGATCAGGATTTTAATTTCAGTACTTCTACCAGGTATTTCAGATACAGGCAGCCCTTGTATTATTCCCGATAATGTAGTTTGTGATAGTCTCATTTTCTGAGGAAGATAAGCAGCGACCTTGTTTTTATTCTGGCCAAGGATAATGGTTTAGAAAAAAGGACTGAAAACTGTTGTTGTTGTCAATAAATAGTGTTGCTTGGAAGCCCATTAATCACAAGAACATTACTTTAGCACAGGCAGCTGAGTACTTTAGAAATTACATCTCTGCCTTTCTTAAAGTGGAAACAGTGCCAAAGGCAGTATGCTTAGCAAGTTGTTTACTTAATAGAGTACTTGAATCTGAGAAATAATTTGATTTCTCTTTGCCTTCAAATTGCAGTAGTGAATCAGTGCCTCTTCTAAGATTAAACCTGTGACACGGGTTCATTTTATCTAATATAGGGGGAAACCTTGCAAGATAGTTTTGTCTTAACCTGTTCTTTATACCTCTATGCTTTTGAACCAAATGGCATTTACAAATATTTTCAGGTAAACTTATCCATCAGTAGTATGGGAAGACTTCTTGTCAACGGTGTGTCTGACATGGACACAAGTCAGTGAAATGAATTCTTCCACCGTGGTTGTAAACTTCTAAGGAACAAATACTTTTTCATCATAGTTTTCTGTCTTGATTTATCAGTAGATTTGCTGAAATGTGCCTCTTGATAGCTCGCACGTTAAAGACTGTGCCTGTGTTGGAAATAACTCTTTAGTAGTTGCTAAACATTGCCACTGAACAAGGTTTATATGTTCTCTCTCTCCCTAAACTTTCTATTATTTCTATTATTTTTTATCATCAGGTTCATATCTTCCTGATGGGAGTGCACTGGATCCTGATTATTATTTCTCTACCATCAGCTCCAGCTTTTCAGTTTCTCCTCTCTTCAATGGCATTAACAATAAAGAGTTTAATATCCCACTGGAAATGCTCCGTCAGCTATTGAACATGGTATGTGAGATGGGTTCTTAGGAAGGCTGCAGTGAGATTGCGTTCTAGGTATTCGTGCTAGAAATAGATGCAGTTTAAGTTTAAGCTTTTGGAATTGCAAATAAAAAAAATGGTGTTTGTCTCTCAAGCTTTGTGTAATGTTATTTTTATGGCATTTAATGTCATGCTTCAATAGTATTCCTAAAAAGCTCTCATATGAACCATGAAGAATTTGGAAAATCATATAAGTTTATGTAATCTTCTTCCTGTTTGAGTCTTACAGACCACTTGTTCTGAGGTAGCTTATGTACTGCTAGTTGCTGAAATAGAAGATTGGTTTTTGCTGTGAGAATGAGACCCTTTTCTAGAAAGGTTTAGTTGCTGGGAATTCAAGCAAGTGACAGAAACTACTGTCCCTGTCTGCTTCCTGCACCAGCTATTTTGGAACAGCACATAGAGGCTCAAATATATTTATTCTTGTTGCAGCCAGAAATTCTTGTAGCCTTAATTTAATCTGACACATTTTTTTTCTTCCCCCCCAGGTAAAACAGATTGTTGGGGATTCTCTGCTAAAGACCTTAGATGCAGTTGTAGCTGAAGTTGCAGAGGTGTGTTTTCAAATTCCCCTTCTAATGACTTGAATACTTTATTTTTTGTCTTTAATTATTAATACTTTGAAAATTAATCTTTTACTTATGTAAGGTATGCCTTCTTGATACTAATTTCCTGTTTGAACTGTTCTTTCAATGGTTTAAATCTAGTCTTGGACTGTGTAAAAATGGGGAGGTGAAGGGGGAATGTTTTCCACTAATGCAGAAGGAAATAGTTATTCTCTTAAATTGATTTTGAATCTAGCAGGTTGCTTCTTTTCTCTTTCAGACGGGTGCTAATACAGATCTCTATTACAAAACATTCAGTGACCCTCTTTATCTTGCTCAGTTTAAAATGCTGAGAGACACATTATACTATATGAAAGGTACAGTATTTGTATCTTCTTTTAAACTTATCCTTCATTATGGTTAGGATCCAAAGTGTTGTCTGCATTGTATTGAGTGCTTGAACATGGGGGTTTGCATTTCCTGGGAACTCCACATAGCTGTATGTATTTTGAAATGTTTCTATATAAAAAAGGTGTTATGGAAATAGAAAAAAAAAATATTTTGAGCACCACTAAAAGGATTAGGAGATGGCATTTCAATTGTTTGCTTACTGGTGGGCTTTGCTTTGAAATTTATTTTTTAGGTAGGGGATAAACTTTATGAAATAATTTAATTTATAACATAGAAATGGATTTTATATATGCTGTTATTCTGATACACTGACTCCCATCCTTCTAGTATAATGCTATTTCCTTTTATTTCTTTAGACCTTCCCAACTCATTTGTGAAGGAAATCCATGATTTTGTGCTAGAGCAATTCAACAGCAGTCAATCAGAACTTCAGAAAATCCTCCATGATGTGGATCGACTGCACAATGAACTTAGTCCTTTAAAATTGCGTTGTCAGGCTAACGCTGCCTGTGTGGATCTCATGGTGTGGGCTGTGAAAGATGAGCAAGGTAAGTGCTCTTTGGGCTCTGCAATGTCTGTCTTTTTTTTTTTTTCTTCCCAAAGTTGTAAAAAAATACAACATCTCTGAGAGTAGATGATTCTCAGAGAAATATAAAATAAATTTCAGTTAAATACTTTTTTGCTATTAGAATATAAGAGTAAAACTTCCATCAAAAATTTGTCAGATTAGTTGGCTAGGTAGTTAGACATCTCTTCACAGAAATGGAAACAGAAACATCTTATTGGCTTATCTACAAGAGATTTCATAATTGCTGCACTACGTGCAGCTGCTTATTTTCTACTTTGTTTTTAATTATTGCTCTTAGTGTCTTGAATGTTTCTCAGTCATTCTTTTAAAGAAAATGTTTTTTCTTCATTGCTAACAGCATTGGGAAGCTCTCACTTTTTTTTTCCGTTTTCTTTCTTGTTGTATAATTCGTACCCATCCTTTGAATAGGATTTTTTCCTTTGGACCTCACAATACTTAGTTTCTGTCAAATGTGAAGTACCCTCCAGATCAACTTTAAGTACTGTCATTCTTTCAATCATAGTGTTTGACAGAGCTGTTTGGTGCAGATACCAAGTTTGCAAAACTGTTTTTGCAGAAGCACTACTAAATCTCTTTGAGATATTGTAGTATGAGGAGAGCAAAGCTGATACATTTTTTGTGTTGTTTTAGAAATTTCTGTAAGCATCGGATTTTGTGTGGCCTAATAACAAATCTGATAAACATAAATTTTTCTGCTGGATTTCTCATTTAAGGTGCAGAAAACCTGTGCATAAAGTTATCAGAGAAGCTGCAGTCGAAAACCTCAAGCAAAGTCATCATCGCTCACTTGCCACTGCTAATCTGCTGTTTACAGGTCTGTCTTTACAGTATTTGACATTACTGTATCAGTGAGTGAGAGTTTGGGGAGGTTTACAGCTTGCTAGAACAACACTTTTTATCTGCTATTTTTATTACTTTCTATTGATGTGTTCTATGTTTGGATTTTAGAGGTTTGGTGTAGAAACTAGAACTGAAGTAGAGTAGTGCTTTCAATATTTTCTTAGCTCAACAACTTCTTGAAGAATAATATTCATAAGGGTTTTTTTTAACCAGTATTTAATTTCTGAAATATTTAGCTTCTTAATCCATTACATAACAAGTTAAAATACTGGGACTGGCAGATCACTGAGTTTTATGACTAAGACTTGGTTATTCTAGTTTTTATGTCTTCTTATTGGGCACTTATTCATAGTCTTACAAATGTGATATTTTCCACAACACAGTGAATGGTAAATTATCAGGATTCTCTAAATGTTGAAATGTGTCCAGTAACTTTAGAGAGTGCATTTCATCTCATGTAACTCCTGTGAAATCACACAGGAAGAGAGCAGCAAGGCTTAACTGGTATGACATATTCTAGGATAATCTAAAAGATTTAGAGACTTGAAATATCTAAATCTTCTGCTAAAAATCGAATCCCTCAGAACTATGTATGGTTTGTTTTGCTTTGGGGTTTTTGTATTGACCTGAAGTTGCAAGCTTACAGTTGAAATAAAAATTATGCTGTGGTATTCTAAAGCTATGTTCCTTTTTTGTTTGTTTGTTGTTTTTTTTTTTTCTTTTTCTTTTTTAGGGTCTTTAACGTTTGTGTGAGAGGTTCCCTGTTGTGGTTCATTCTGTCAATCCATCCTTGAGGGACTTTCTTGTGATACCTTCCCCAGTGCTTGTGAAACTTTACAAATATCATAGCCAGTATCACACAGGTAAAGAAGAAAAGGCCATGTTCCAAAGGATATGCTAGCGATGGTTTTCCAACTTGTATAGCTTTTTGATGCTTTTGAGTATTTTTTGGTGATATAGCTGTAGGGGGAATTGAAGATGCATTTATGATTCTTTTGGAGGTGGAGGGGAGGAACGCAAATCAATTTCTGGTAGAAGTGTATCTAAGGCCAAGCACTATTTGTAGAACTATGTTTTATCATAGCAGCAATATTCCTGTGCCTGTTCTGCAAAACCAAGATAGCCTTATGTCAAGCACTCTTGTCCTGAGTGAGATCATCAATAACTGTAGTGTGATGCTGCAGTTTTGAAGGTTGTATTATGTATGTCAACCTCCTGCATTCAATTCAGAGCAGTTTGCTTAGGGCTTTGTCCACATGGGCTTTCAAAAACTTCCAGTGACGGAGATTCTACAACCTGAGCCGATGCATAATTATCGTCATACCATTGTGATAGCATTTAGCAGGTTTTTTGTTGTTGTTGTTTTTAAATTCTAATATCAAGTTATGATTTCAAAAAAATGAAATGTTCAGTGTAAATCACTTGCTGATACAAAAGCAGTACGTAATGCTAAAGTAGAAGAGGTGAGCTGATAACTGAAAGTGACTAAATTTAGGAATAGTTAAATGCAGTAATATCTTGTATAGCTAGTGACAGCATATGCATTTCCGAAGTTCTTCAGCTCAACCCTGAGTTGTAAAGTAGGTTGTTTTGTATTCATTTACCAGATACTGTTCTACCTGTGTGCTCTCATCTTGGGGGGGGAAAAAGGCATTTCAAATGGTGTTGATTTCCATACTCTTGTGTTTTTAGTAGGTGGTAATGACATCAAGATTAGTGTAACCAACGAGCATTCAGAGTCCACTCTAAATGTAATGTCTGGCAAGAAAAGTCAGCCATCCATGTATGAGCAACTGCGTGACATTGCCATAGACAACATCTGCAGGTAAGAGAGACTTGCATCACGTCGGAATGCATGTTCTATTTCCCTAGCAGAAAAGTATTGTGAGCATCTAAAAGGTGCTGCTTTTCCATTTTTTAATTGTGACTTCATTTTCCTTCGACATCTCTTGGTTCTGTTTTTGTCCTAATTGTAAAATAATAATTCAGTCTCATTGTTTTGCTTCCCACATATGTAATTCATGCTAGTCACCATTTTAATGCTCAGCCAGGTTTTGGTTTTGTGCTTAGATTATCGTGTTGAGTGAGCATCCTGTAACAGAAGGATTGTTACGCACTCAGATGCGGGCAGTGTAATGATTATTCTTCCCTTCTAAACAGCTACAGAGAGCTGGAGGGAAGACAAATAGTTAGTGACTAGAGACAAGGGATTAAAGTTTCTAAAGCAGTGGATTCTGAACTTGTCTTATTGCATATTCCCATCTTCATTGTTGCTGGAGAAAGCAGCAGTAGAAAGTCTGCTCATTTCTTAAAATACATTTGCAGCATTCCTAGGCAATCAATTCTTATATCTCAGTATAAATTTTTTTCTGTATACCTGGTGTGCATTTACAGTAGTAAAAGTGAAATATTTGACTCGTGCTTTTTTCCCTCTGGCTCTTCTAGCAAGTTTTCTGTTCATTGTTATTCCAGGTGCTTGAAAGCTGGCTTGACTATAGATTCGGTGATTGTTGAGGCCTTTCTTGCGAGTTTATCTAACCGTCTGTACATCTCTCAAGAGAGTGATAAGTAAGTTGCCAGTCATCAAACCAATTGTTCCTTCACTCAGTGAACCTGAAGCTTATTCTAAGATATAAGTACAGGCAGCATTATTGTTGAATTAAGTGTCTCTGAGATTAGTGAGCTGGTATGTGGGGTCATGATCTTCCCATGCACATCTTTGCACACCTGAGGGCTTGTTTTCATACTGAGAGGTATAGATTAATTTTTATCTGATTGAATCAGCAAATCTTTGGTATTAGCCAATTTTGAGTCCTAGATTGAATGATACTCTCTCTGCCCTATCGTTTAGACTTCAGCTATATTTTATGGCTGGACACAGCTTGCCACTTGTGGTATTTGACTTGCTTCACTTTTAAGAGACTCACCAACCAAGGGGAGGTCCTGTAGTAGCTGGTCTGACTGTCATATCTTAATGTTTTGCAGATCACTTTTACCTCTTTTCACTGTTGTTTCTAGAATAGTTTGTTCATGGATTAATGTGGGTTTCTTGGATAGTGTCTTTGTTTTGAAAACCAACTTGGGCAAGTATATCTAATGTTAATGTTGGGAGTAGATGAGTGTATAGTATGGCGATAGTAAAGCTGTTAGTGATGTTTAAATGGAGTATATCAACTGTTTCTTATATGAAATGTAACCATGCTTGGAGATCTTGATAACTGTTGAACAGTTACACGTATGGTTTTGGGTTATTTTGTTTGTTTTTATAACAGGGAAGCTCATTTGATTCCTGATCACACAATTCGTGCTCTAGGACACATTGCAGTGGCACTGAGGGACACCCCAAAAATGATGGAACCCATCCTACAGATCTTACAGCAGAAGTTTTGCCAGCCACCTTCTCATCTTGATGTACTCATCATTGATCAGCTGGGCTGCTTGGTCATCACTGGAAATGTAAGTAAAGAACTGGCCAAGAGAGTGCCAGTTCATGACCCCTTCCCTTTAAAAGGAAACATATTTTAGAAACTGTATTTGCCAAAGTTTTTAAAGGTTTTTCTTTTCTTCACCACAGGTATGGGCTTGTACAATCCTTATGTCTCTGTGACATAAGAAAACAAAAGCTAATTAATAATGTCTAAAATGCTGTCCCTGTGAAGAAGATTAGTCTCCATAGAAAATAATAAAAGTTGTTTTTTTTTAAACAAACTGTAAAAAAATACCAAACTCAATATTTTTAGAAGTTATTAAGAAGTTTATAAACTTCGTCTATGTCCTAAATAGCACAGTATGCTTTTTCATATCAGTAATTAACTTTCAAAGTCTTGTGAGTCCATACATTTAAAAGTATAAATTGCCTTCTTCAGTCGTACAGGGATTAACTGACTTACCTTTTCCAAATGTAATTTGTGCCTCTGAGCAAGCAATTAATTGCCAGAACTCAGAAGCCTGGAAAAAAGTTTTCCATCAGGAAGGTGGAGTTAAAGAACTTAATAAATTTTGTGAAATTTGAGCAATTAAAACCAGTAATGAAAGCACCCTCCACTGTGCGCTTTATGGAAGCTGAAACCATTGCTCAGGCTATGACTAGATACCTATGTGAAGAACTTTGTAATACTTAATGGATTTTACAAGGTTGATCTTTAGAGACATTGTATTCAATAAGCTCTACTTAGTGATTTTGTTGTTGTTGTTGTTGTTTTTAAAGCAATATATTTACCAGGAGGTGTGGAATCTGTTTCAACAAATCAGTGTTAAAGCAAGCTCAGTTGTTTACTCTGCCACAAAAGACTATAAGGATCATGGATACAGGTAACACTTAACTGTGTCCCTCCTAAGTATGAATACTACATCAAATATCCTTTAGTCTACATCAGGGATTTTCACTTTTTCCCAGTATGTGTTATAAAAATCTTATAAATAGTACCATTCTTTTTTTCTTTGATGCTAAAGAGTAATATATTAATTTAAAAATAGAGCACTTCATAATATAGAGATTCCTGAAAATGTTTTTCACTACAAGTACTACTGTTTGGTTTTGTTTTTTTTTCTCTCTAAGGAGCTAATGTTTGTAAGTTATAATTTACATCAATGACTTACGTTATCTGTAACTAGAGTAATTACTCTTTTAGCCTAGAAAAGCTAATGAAGTTCCACCGGGTCTTCTGTGTGTGTTTTGGTTTGCTTTTTTAAATGGGATCCCAGTACTTGTTAGAGATTAAATGCAAACCAATAATAATTTAATTCTTAGTACGTAAGTATGCATTTTAGTCCCTGTTACAATTAAAGATCATCACTGATCTTGTTGATACTTGGGGTAGGCTGGATATCTTTTAATGTAGAATGTGAGCAACTGAGGGGACTATTCCTGTTAGTATATTTTAACATACTGTCTGACCCAATGCAAGCAGAGCTGTAACAACAGCTGATACTAGTTCTGATTCTTTGGCTGAAGAGCTTTCCCAATCCAGAAACACAGCCATTTGCTGCTTTTTGTCTGTAGCCATATCTACTACAGGAAAGTAATTTCCTTTTGGCCATGACAGCATCCTAAAGGAAAGTTTACAAATAGTTTTTCACTTAAATACTGATTGCATTTCAATTATCAGTAAAGCGATGTGCCATTAAAACAAAAAACAACGCCCCAGAAAAAACTGAGTGAAAAAATGTTGGCAGTCTTTTTACAAGAGTTACTATCAGCATCATGAAGAAAGTACTGAAAACATAAAACTTTGCAGAATTGCTTGTTCATAACTGTTCTTTCTTCTCAGACACTGTTCTTTAGCAGTCATTAATGCCCTAGCTAACATCGCTGCTAACATTCAAGGAGAACATCTTGTGGATGAATTACTGATGAACTTGCTGGAACTGTTTGTTCAGCTTGGGCTAGAAGGAAAAAGAGCTAGTGAGAGAGCAAGTGAAAAAGGACCAGCACTGAAGGTAAGATGTTCACTGTTTTTTTTTAATGCAGCTGTGCATTTTTATGGATGGCACTACTAAACATAGTCTTCTCTATGATTTTTGAACCAACCCCACACCCTTAACACACAGAGGAAAAAATCATGCTTCCTTAAACCTAAGAATGTGTTCTGATCATGGAATATGAGTGCAGATTTGTAACACCTTTCAAACACCTGATGAATCTGTGTATAGTATCTGAGGTAAAGCAGTGGTATACTTGTTCAGCTGAGCCTGATTTTGTGTGAGGCTGAATAAGCTGTCTGGAGTGTTGAGCTGTTAGAGGCAGAGCTGCAAAGAGAAATATGGAACGCTGACTACTGAACTCCTCTTACTAACTCTTAAAGTGTCTGTAGATGTGTCAGAATTCTACTTCTAATTTTAGTAGGATCATAGGAAAATGCAGGTTGGAATGGACCTCAGGAAGTCATCTAGTCGAACCTCCAGCTCGAAGTAATCAGCTTATGTCATCCTGATTAATCCTGAATTGCTGTTATGAGTGGGTGTGTCCTGATTTTTTTCCAAGATCCAAGTTGATGCAGGCCTATCTGCTTAGGCTTATAATGTGAAGTGAAGTGAAGTGAAAATTACAGATTTAATAAAAATCTCTGATGATTTTTAGGAGCACTTTATTTAGAGAGCAAGTTTATTCAAAAAGCTTGTCTAAGAAGGGGGACACTTGTCTCTTAGGTTAATTGTATGATAAGAATCCTTTGCAGAAGAGTATATTTAATCGGTTTTGCTTTAAAATAGCATTCTTTTTAAATGCATTTTTCAATTGTGATTTGTAAAATTTAATGTATACTGGCCTTTAAAAGTCTATAAGAAGGTTTGGAAGAGGAGTGTCTTTAAATGCTAACTAAATTTCTATAGGAGCCGTTTACATGCAGTTACTTTGTTCACTCAGAATTCTCTGCTTTTTTTCCCTTATGTGAAGACTTTTCACCTCACTTCATATTACCTTTTCTTCCCATTTCAATAAAGTATCCAGAGCGCTCGATGTGTCTGTTCTATTTAAGAAACAAACAAAAATCTCAGCCTTTCCCACAATACCTTTCTCTCATCTTTGCGCTAAAATATACTCACAAACAAGCTGTTAACCTTGACCTTTGCTCTGGAGTTATATATTATCATTTGAAAAGCAAAATGTGGTTCCTTCCTACTCATCAAATATCAGAGCCTTCCTCCTGTTTGTTCCTTCCTAGTGTTCAGATCCTGTAACCTCTTGGCATTTATGCACTTCTTTGGGATAACTTGTAAAAACTCACAGTGTTTGGTAGTGATTTTATTAAAATATTTGGTAGTGATTTTATTAAAATATACACGTGTATTTTTTGTATATAATTCAAATCTGTTCATACTGGAAAGTTAAGGTTTCCTCGGATATGCAGTTTGAGAGCTGTTCCCGGCTTTTTAGGGCAGATAAGTAACACTTCCTTTTGAAATAAGCACATTTTCCTAGTACTAAGGGGAACAATGGTTGGGGTATTTTTGGTTTTAACCAATTTTTTCCTCTCCTGTGTGTGCTACATTTTAATAGTATTAAGTTCTTTATCCTTCTATGGGATGGGTGAACTCTCTTGGTAAATGCCTCCAAAATGAATTTGTTTGCTTTGAAGACAGACTGCATTTAATCAGGGATGCCAGCTCCTCTTTTAAAAGGGAACTAGGACATGTCTAGAATCTGCTTTTCATGAAGACTTTTTCCTGGTGGAAAAATCTCTCTCCATGAGTTTCATAGATTCTTTTAACCACAGATAAGTGTGCTTAAATGGTGAAAAACAGATTGTAAACATTGCTATAACATGACACTTCTAAATTAGGTTCCACCCTCCTCTCAGGGATATTTTTCCACTGTTTCAGTTTTGAAATCACTATGGGAGACAATCTGCTGTGCTGACTTAAAGCTGCCTGCAAATGGAAAAATACATGATTGATTTAACATGGATTTGAGCTAGGAGGCAGTGTTTTCTTTATTATGAAGATACCGATAGCAGTTTTTACTAGAACACTCTTTACTCAGTGTAGAGTAAAAGTTATGAAAGGTATTTTGAAGGCTGGGTTACTTCATTTTCAAGAAGTGATGAAGTAGGTAAAACACAGCACATCTGCTCCTGAACAAAAGCAATTTTTTTCTTTGATAATTGTCAGATAGTTTGCCTAAGTCCTCTGCTTCTCAGCATACCTTTATGGACTTAAATTTGCTTGCTAGCCATTAAAATGCTACAGTGGCTTATTTCTTCTGTTTTACACCATATTTTTCAACCATGCAAAAGTAGCTTCTCTGAGGGGAAGAAAAATAACATGGAGTTGTTTTGTTTTGTTTTGTTTTGTTTGTTGGGTTTTTTTTCTGTTGCTGATAGTTAACATGAATGTCCCCTGAGTATGCCCAGGGATGGAAGTCATTGCGTCTTCTTCATCCTTGATGCCATATATTGTCATAAAGAGGCTGACACTCCATTTCTGTAACACAAACGCTAGTAGAAAAGTGGGTTTCCTACATTCTATCTGTTGGTGTCATGTGCTGGGTTCTGGCTATCTCAGTTTGCGTCTCTGACTCTGCAGCAGTTTGTCACGTGTGGTGGACTGTCCTGATGCTAGGAAAAAAAAAAAAGAATAGTGACTTTTCCCAGTGATTCCTACTCCATATGGTGACTTGAGTGGTGGTTTTTTATTCCCTTCAAAAATATTTAGGGGTCTGTCTTTTTGTTTTGCTTTCTCTTGGACATTAAGAAAGATAACGAAAATGTGTTTTAGTTGGGTTGTATCATTGTTGTTTCATCTGAAGACTATTTTGCTTTTCTCACTCTCTTCTTTCCTATTTTTTTTTTAATTGCTTCCTTTTGGTTTATTCCACTTCATGCAAAGCTGTACCCTGTTAGCATGTCTGCCTTGCCTCCTCCTTGTGGGACCAGCAGTCTCTGTACCTGGTCTTGTTCTTGTAAGGAGGAAGCTGGAGAGTTCTCTCCCTCCCAAATTCAATGTGAAGGGATATGGGAGGTAGGGAAAAAATTCAGAGAGATGTCTCTGAGCAGGGTATCTGTGCTATCACTGTTTGCCTTATCAGAGAAGGTGAGTGGTGCTGTGCTGTGTGCAGTGAGTGTTCTCAGTTCTTAAACACTGTATTTGGCCAAGAGCAAACACTGTTGTTGTATGGAGTGCAATTTAAAAAGTCCTAATAAGTCACAGGAGATACATATTTTCCTTATGCTTCTTATATTTCAATAGAAAAGGCTGCTCCCCCTGCTTACATAAATTCTTGAAAATTATGCCTTTTTACAGACTTGTTATTTTTGGCTTCATTTTGGTAGTAAAATGAGACTTTTAGTAAACATTTGTCTGTGGCCACCCATTTAATTTGAGCATTTTTCTTGCAGTTGTTGGATGTCAGGTTAGATGTGGTATCAATGAATATTGCCCCCCTGCCATTTAGCTCAAGGAATAATATATAACCCAAACATAGAAGACGCTGTGCTGGAAGGGAAAAAAAATAATCCCTTCAATAGTCTACGAGGAGCCACCTGAAAAGCTTTGTTGCAAGGCGCCAGGGTATGCCCAGTCCTGTGGATTTCTGGAGTGCTCTCTTGGCCACCTCGTGCACATCTATTTGCAAGACAGCGTTGTAGTTGCAAATGAAAAGATATATTGCCATAGACAGTAGGAATGTTTGATGCTTGAAATATGTCTTGTCGCGGGTATTTTAGAAATGCTTTTGTAGATGTTTTGATAATTTTCTTTTTCTTTTCCAGGCTTCCAGTAGCGCAGGGAATCTGGGTGTGCTTATTCCTGTTATTGCTGTGGTGAGTATCCAGTGGTTGGCTTGTTGCAAACAGAAGAATTTTTCTCACATGTATCAGTGCTATTTCATGGTCAAATGGTTTGATTAACAATTAGTGCGGAAGTAAGCATCCAAGAGAAATATAATAGTACTGTAAAATAATATTTTTTGCTGTAAGGGGAGGGGTAAACATTTGTTTAATAATGACATATCTCTTAAAATAATTAATCTTTTGTGATTCAGGGTTAGATTGTAGCTAGTCATGAATCCAAGAGATTCATGAGCTAAATAATACCACAGGGGATATTTCTTTCAATAGTGTTTGGCGTGCAGTGTGATAAACAGCACATACCTGTGGCCTGAGGAGAAGAGTGAAAAACAAAAGTTAATAGAAACAGAGTTAAAAATAAATCTTAGTTTGGCAACACAGTGAATTCTGCTTCTTAAAAGGAGAAAAAAAAAAATTGAGAAAGGAGGGAGGAAGTGTCCTGTGTCTTCTGAAACTAGAATTGGCTGTCATGCTGAAAGCCTGACATTAGGAAATGTGCATGGACAATGATATCCATTCCACACTCATTTATTTTGATGTATATCTGGTTTCAGTCTTGGATGACAACTTTTTCTGGGGGGAAAACTTTTTTTTTTTTTAACAAAGTGTAACTACTAATTCAGCCAAAAATTGGTGTGCTGGATTTCCAGGTCATTAGGACTAGTTGCTTAACTGCTGTAACTTTTACCAAAAAACCTCATGTCTAAAAGATCCATAGACAAACTTCAACTTACTGGAGGACAAAAAGCATCATGTTGCTTTCTTCCCTCCTGAAGCTGAATTCTTCTGTGGAACTTTTCCTGCACAGCTAGTGGCAGAGAAGGGGAAAATGTATTACATACTTGCAGTAGGCATGCCTACTTGTAACTTACTCATATTGCACATCCTTTAACAAGCAGAAAAAAATTGTTTGTTTCATACTCTGCCCTCACAAACCTCTCTACTGAAGCTTTTCAAAGAGAAGAGCCTAAAATTAGCACCGGTTAAAGATCAAAGAACTGTTCCTTTCCTTCCCCATCTCTTCCACCAGTTTCCAACACATGTTCTTCATGAATTCACCAGCGATCACAAAGACCTGATCCTAGCTTTACAGAAATGTGTTGATAAATGTCTTAGATGGCTGTTGTTCAACAGCTGCTTAGTTTTTGCAGTGTTGAGAGATACGTTCTAGTGGGTAGTATTTTTCAGCTATCAGTAATGCCAGCACTGATTTGAGTGAAAGCAGGATCATTCCTTGCATAGTGAGAAAAGATTAGTGCTTGGTAGAGACCTAATGTAAAAGATATGGCAGTACTTTTCTGTTTCAAATTTTTATTGATGATACATTTGTTCCAAATAGCTAGTGATAACTGTATTTTTCTTAACCAATGTGACCTTTAAATGGAGTCAGATAGTGCCAGAATCTGAGGCAAGAGTTAATGGTTACATTATGGTGGTTGAAGCAAATATTTGACTTTCTTGCACAATCTGTGAAGATCATGAGTTTTGAGCAGTAGCTGATTTGCTTTTCTGCTTGACCTCTTTCCCTTGAATAGTTCCTGTTACTTAGGTCTCCAAACCCCCATATTGCAGATGCTCCAGCTCATTTAATCATTGGTAAACTAATTAAATCTAGGGCATGAATATTTAATCTTTTGAATACACTTTTCTTTTTGAATATAGATAAAACAATAAAATGTGTATATGAATGTTAATGGTTTCTGTTGTGAACCTTCAATACTGAAAATTGTCCCCCACATGGTGGGCTTGTAAGTAGGCACAATGTGAGACAGGAATAGAGAGAAACACCTGAGCTTCCTATTCGATATCAGCTCTTCATCATCCTTCAGCATCACATACTGATATTTCACTGGCTGTCATGTTAAAAAGCTTTGTGTATAGGGCAAGTAGTTGTAGTGGATGCAAAATTACAAATGGCAGTGTATAAAAGCAAAATGAAATCAGTAAGTTAAGCTTAATATTGAAAACATCTTTTTTAAAGAATTCCTAATCCTTAAAGTAACTCTTGGTTTATAGCTTAATTTGCATATTTTTGCTATCATAAGAAAAAAATTATAATATGAATATATTTAGATGGATATGATACATGATACTGCAAATAATAATAAAAATACTCTCACTGAATTGCAAGGCACATTTTGTTAAAAGCTATGATGCAAAGGGAGGTATGCAAAGGTGAATATATTCATTGATTTTAATAACTTGAAATGTAAGGTGCAACTCTGATCCTTGTATTGGGTAGGTAGTAATATGCTACAGAGCACAGGTAAATTTTCTCTTTTTTTAAATGTGAAACAGGTTTTGTACAGCATTCATGTTGTTACCAGAATGATTCAGAAAGTTTACAGTCTTAGTTTAAGACTTGACAGTCTTGAAGACTTTTTGTCCGTTGAATCAAGTCAGGAGAGTGTACTTAAATTCTTAACAAATGTGATTGCTATAAATTACTCTTTTGTAGAGAGGATTAGGTGATACTGAGCTGGTGAAAAGAGCATTTTGCTAGCTGCTTTCACTATAGAAGGTATTCTAAGGATCTTTGTACAATTTATCTGGTTGGCCTAATTCTGATACTGCCTGTACAGTGAAGATCAGAGAACTCTATTGAAACAATACAAGTTAGGTTGGGGAAAAGTAGTGGATCCCTTAGTATTTCATTGCTCCAAGATATTTTTATCTCCTCTTACTTGGTACACTGGTCCATAAGGTTCATGGTGTATATCAGGCTACTGAATGTTAAATGATGCAAGCAAAAGAATGTAGACACTACTCTTCAAGTTAGACTATGTAAAATACCCAGGGGAGACTTAGGTTTCTAAGACTGGTCAGGTATTCAGGATTTCCTTATTCCTTTTTATTATAAATAGGCACCCCAGTGCAAATTTAGAGTTGAACTTCAAGAATCCAGATAGTCTATTTTATTGATTACATTTTATACACTGAAGTAGAACACAAAGTGTAAGTTACTTTGTGATTTATTTTTTTAATACACTTGTATCGATACATGGCACTAACCATTTTTAAATTGCAGTCAAATTACCTACTGCTATGGGTCCATTCATGTCAAACTAACTGTAGATAATATATATTCTTTTTATACCAGTGGCTTTTGTATTAGCTAATATGACAATAAAATTTCCTTTATGATACTGGTATATTAATGTGTAATTATACAGCCTGTGTATAACAGTGTGTTGGAGGTCGTCTCTGCTTTTAAGATTTGGCTGGATTGGCAACTCTACCCATGAACAGAAGGCAACTGGTACGGTGTTCGTAGATTAGGAACAAAAAGGGGCGGTCGACAATAAAGCGAATCTGAGTAGAAAGAGGCATGAACCCGACGTTGGTTATTGCTCCAGCCTCTGTGCCTTCCTCATTCACCGTTATTGTGCCTTGATGGTTGAACTGTTTAAACAAACACAAAAGGGAAAACAAAGAAATTGAGGATCTCTTAAGTATACTTGAATGATGTGCTCACAGCCTTCTACCCCTCCACATCCCACACATGGCTCCCTTGTGACAGTCTTGTTGGTAACTCCTATGCAGCAGCAATCTTTTGGTTTTGGTTGGTGAATAAGTCTGTTCCTGACTGATTACAACATTTTTAGTGTCTTTGACACGTGATTAAACATGTTCCTCATGCTATGAGTAGACAAGGACATACAGAGAAACCCACATCCCTCCTATGTCCTCCAGGAAAGATGAGAAAAAATATTATTTTAGCTTACTGTGAATTATTTTTACTGTGTTGCCATGTTTTCAGGTGATATAGTTTAATCAGAAAGGAAATGAAGAGAGAGGACTAAATACCCTGTCAATGGTGACCTTCTCATTCGATACACCAGAGTAGTCGCCATTTTCATTGAACAGTTCTTCTATTCCCATGGATGTCAGATAACCAATCAAGTTGTAACTCTTCTCCAGCTTAAATTTAGGCAGAACCACTTCTCTTGTTCTAGTAAAAATAAAAACAAAAATGAAAAATCATTGAGGAGACACATATTTGCATGACTGCTTTGCTTTATATATCTGTTGTGGTTTGCTTCTTTTGCTGTCTTCAGCAAGCAGCCCACAGAAATACACAGGACTATCTACTGTACTTTTACTTGCAAAACTTGGGCATCATTACTTTTCAGCAGTGTTTTAAAAAATTAATTCCTCTCCCAAAACCATTAGTTTGTTAATGTATTATTTCACTTATGATTATTTACATTATTTATGTGTATAAGAGGTTTGGCTTTGAGCAGTTCAGCACATGGTTGGATATGCTTGTAATAAATGTTGAACTGTCACATTTTCTGGAGTACTAAATTGGAGATTTGTCACTTGTTGTGTACAATAGAAATAGGTTGGCTTCCTGAATAGCTCATCAAATCAGCTCTTTTTATCTTTTTATCAAGTCAGAAGGCAGATACCACCTAGCCTGTCATCTTGCACAAGAGAGGCTATATAATTTTTTCTTTCCCATAATTGTGATGTCCATTGTTGCTTCCTTAATGTGTGCCTTTACACAACAGGTATGTTGAAATGCATAGAGCTGGAATGAACGTAGGCTGCTTTCCATATGCTCAAGATTATTCTGCACAAATAACCTATTATTATCATCATACTCCTGTTTTTCCTCCTCACTGTAAACTTTATCAGTAAAAACTTTTTATTTAAATCTACAACATTAAATACTTAACAGAAAGAATTTTGAGACTCCATTAGAAATTTCCACCTCAGTCATCCTTGATTTCTTGATGGCATTTAAATTTTGAGAGATCACTGGTCCTGACTTTTAATTCAATAAATCCATCTTTTTGGGGGTTTTGTTTAGGTTTAATGTTTTTAATCAAAACATCTTATCTTCTGGACTCTTTACTTACCCTTGTCAATCTCATCAAGGAAAAACATTAAGGCTTTTAACAAGATATACTTTTCAGCAGATACCTGTTTGTCATGCTCTTCTGCCATTTTTCTACCACTTGAGGTGTTATCTGCTTTTCTAGGGCTTTCATGCCAGAAAGTTTGTGTGGCAGTACGATCAGCATACTGATGTTCCCCACGAACGGCAGCTGGATCACACCGCAGTCTAGCTCGGGGTCTGCAGCAGCTAGGAAGTTCCCTTTAGTCTGCATCATAGGAACCTTTATTGTTTGCTTCTCATTCAGGCGGAAACTTCTCTTCGTAGTCATTTCCACTGGAAACTTATTCTCCCAAGTTCCTGTTAACACAATGAAGAAAATAGATAAACAAAAAACCTTCAAGATCCTTGTTTAATAAAATATTTCCAGAATAACAGTTTACATTAAGCTTTAATTCACATGAATTTGGAATTACTGTAGGAGATTGTTGATTTCAACAAAGCCTGAATAAGAAGACAAGTTTTAAAGTGACTTTCAAAATTCTTGGCTTTCTAACTTAACATTTCACTGATTTGAGTGTTCTGAATTACAAAAGCAGGTAAACACAAACTGGAGATCTGAAGGATGTTGGTGTGTACTATTATTTTTTTTTTTTCTACAAGGAACGTACACGTTACAAGGTTTAAACAAGGTTTAAAGATGCAAAATACTTGACACGGCTTGCACCTAGCTAAACAACTGCCACAGCTATATTTCTGAGAGATCTGATACTGGAAACCAGTACTGAAGCAGTCTGTTTCAAGCATGTTATTGGTACATGAAGCTAAGTAATGGCTGTTCTAGTCTTGCATAAATGTTTAAAAGATATTATGCTTGAAGGCAATACCTTGACTTAGTCCATTCAAGCCAATTTACTTTCTGTCTTAACACATCATGAAGAGTTGGGATGTCGATTCTGTGTCCCAGTTGCTGTGATTTCAGCATGCCTACGAGAGCCTGTCATTTGATGGGTTTATGCCCAAAGAATCCAATTCAGCATATTTTGCAGCCCGGAAAGCTTTTTGTCAGGGTTTGAATCTTTCTATGTGAAGATTTTTTGAGTACCTCAAATATTTATTGAGTGTGTAAAAGAAGGTGTTTTTTTTTTAAAGCAGTGTTCCTATTGATCTCTCTTCAGAACCGTGGCTCTGGAAAAAACATTATTTCTTTATTAATGGGCAAAGCTAGAATTTTATAGTGGAAATAGGGTTACTGGTATTTCCTGTTAAAACTCTGGATTTTACGTCACCATTGGCAAGCAAGTACATGGGGAGTGTGGTTGTGACTGGAGAGACTACAAATTTAACCTTAATCAGTAACCTTATTTTTAAAAGGTTGCAAGTGATTCTGAGATCCTCAATCTGACTTTGCCGAATTGACACTGAAGTAACAAAAAAAGCCTTAAGTCTAACTTTCGTTCTGATGGTTTCTTCATATGTTGGGCTTATTGGGAGCAGTTTGAGAAATGATCAGGCTGTGGCTAATAGTCTGAAGGGAATGGGATAGAAACTATTCCCAAACAAATTGTCTCACTTCTCAGGAAAACCCAACATCTGGCTGTTCTTCAGGGAGCAGAATTCACAGGCGTAGGACTCTAGCTAGCTAATGACATGATGCTGCTGTGGACCAGGGGAGCTTCAGCAGCACTGTCATCACCTGAGGAATGGGAGACATTCACCAGTTCTTCCTAGTAAAAGAGAGGAGCTGGGGAACTTTTTTCTTGGATTCAGTTTTGTAAATGTGTTTGTTTGGGGGTAAAATACTGTTCTCAGCAGGAGGCATGTGGTCTTCCGGGGTCAGCTGAAACCAGTTGGCACTTTAGGACTTTTGTGACTTCCTGTTTGGGATCTTCTGCCAAGATGTCTTTTGGCTCCATCTGTGGTGGCAGATGTTGTCTCCACTGATTGACTTCTTTCTTGCATTTATGACTAGAATCTCAGAAAAGTAATTTTGGACCTGTCAAAATTGGTCAGTTATCAAAAGCTGTTGTAGTCTGCCACGGCTAAAATAACCAGCTCCTGCTTGATAGGAACCTCATAAATTACTGTTCAGACCTCTGCAGAATGGAGGGTAGATCTCAGTTGGAGGTGGACTGGACACCTATACAAATAAAACTTGCTTCTTACTAACATGAGTAGTTTCCAATAGTTTCTTGATGGTATTTAATATAAAAAGAGCTTGAGACTTCCTGGTGTTTGGCAATGACACGCACTTGTACTCAGCATCTCTGTGTATCTGAGAATACTCCGAGGTATCTTAGCTCTGAGGGCTTAACAGCTTGTCTGCAATGGTACAAACAGTGTAAATATTGTAAATGGAAAGACAGGGACAAAAATTAGCATGTCTAGAAGGACTGGTGGGGAAACTAGGAAACCCATGAGCAGAACTTGCTTTTAAAAATTTTGGTTCCACTTGAAATAGAATTGTGAGGAGACTGTCACTCTAAGATGAAAGAATGGGAGACAGCAATATAGAATTGGTCTTTTTGGTTTTGAGGATTAGAAGTTAGAGCCTTCAGCAGACAGCACCAAGGCAATTTGGATTAACAGGACTCCATGGGCAGAAGAAAAAGCCAGAAGTCTTCTTGATCTTGATGACTCGAGTTCCGGTACTAAAGCTATTTAATATTTGGTGATGTTTTTGTTATTTTGAGATAGCACAAGTATTTAATAATTTCAGAGTAAAACAAAAAAGTATTTTAAATATGACTAAATTGTGAGAAAATTAAATATCTGTTTCACTTTGCATAACCCTTTTCTTAGGATGCTCTAACGGACAATAAAGCCATTTATTTAATATGATCATCAAAGCTGTACTTAAGGATACCACTAAGTCCCTTTTGGATGGTACTTCAGAACAGGGGATTATTTGGATCTTATGCTAATGACTGCTTCAGATCTTTTAAAGAGACAAGTGGCATTGTTCAAGGAAGTAACACCTTGCAAGTGGGTGGGAAAAGGTACGTCTCATAAACTTATAGGAACAGTGTTCCTGTAAGTTCCTATAAGGAAATGCTGAGAACGCAGGTGTAAGAACCCTTGAGCATTTGTTTCCTGGAAGCAGGGCTGTAATTGGAAAAAAGAAACTCCTTTATGAGTTATGGAAAGGAGTATGTTTTGCTTCAAAGCATTGTTATCCTTTTGTGCTAATCTGTTTCCTTACCAGTATTTTAAGTCACCCTCATCTGATTTTCGTCCTAAACAGTCAATAACATATTTCCTTTTTTTCCTCAGTTCTTCTTTCATTGGCACCTCCCACCTCTTGCTGATTTAATGCCTTCTTAAAAGTTTGTTGAAAAATTAACAAACTTTCAACCTGAAGCAGATAACTAATGTTGGAAATCTCACTAAAGACTCTTAGTTTAAATGTAAAGAAATTGAAAATAAGGATTTATAATAAGAATACATTGCACGGTCTTTACTTCATGCCTCTTTAACTGTTCAGCCTACATTGATGCATGTGAGACCCCATATCATCAGACAATTCATGCTGAATTAACTGAAATATTCCAAGTAGTGAATGCATTTGGTTTTAGTTGTAGAAGAATACTTTGGTAGAAGAAATAACTTTTGGATATTCTCTTCAGTCCCCTGCATAGGCTTGTTGACAAGAATCATGCTCTGATAATATTTAAAAAAATACATACTTTAAGCTGAAATTCTTTATAGTCATTCCTATGAATCCTGAATACTTCAGAAATGGTATGTGTTTTAACTGAAATCAACCTGTACCATTTCAGTGAAGCCAGTAACTTGAAGCAGGACTGAATGTGACTAGTAACTTGCACATGAATTAATACCTCACCATCTGATACTCCTACAAAGCTTATGCTTTCTGAGATCATTCTGCATTCATGTTGTTTTTAGTCTCACTTTTAGACTATAAGGTTTTGGATGTAATAAGCATTTGCTGTATTTACACAATACCCACTAGCTTCAGGGCATGACTGGAACATCATTGTGCTACAGAAACATGCAAAAATGGGCTAATAATAGAGATTCTTCTTAATGAGGGAGTCGATAGGCATTTTTGAAGTCTAGACTAAATTTAGGTTCAGTCTGGGGTTTCTACTGAAGTGTGAAGTGAATTGCAAACTGAGAAAATCCATTGCTAAGATTGAAATAACAGATTCTTACCTTTAAAGTAAAGACAGTTAAGAATCATCATCAGTGTCGTAGGGTTTACATTCACAAGAGCTTCCTTTATTAATCCTTTGGTCAGCTTCAAGATACGTTCATTGGTTTTAGTTATGAAGTTGGGATCTGAAAAATCAGCTGGTTGGGCATCCGCAAAGTAGTATGTTTTCATATTGTTTCTGAAATCATTCAGAATAGAAAAGTCCTTCTGAATATAAAGATCATTGACAGACCTCAGTGTATAACCAAAATTGCGTCTGAAGAGACGATGAGTGAGTTTGCGGAAGAGATTATGAACAGTCATGAGCTCATACTTGGTGCTGGCATTAATGAAGTCTTGAAAGCCAAGAACAGATAATACTTCCTGCTGAGTTTGATCCTTCAGACCCAGAGAAATCATAGCCATTGCAGTGGAAATCCCAACTGGAGCCATGAGAATATTATCTGAAGAGTTGGCCTTGTCTGCCACGCTGCGGTAAAGGTTGAAGCCAAAGTTTGCATTGAGGATATTGAGGCGCTGGATTCTGGTTTTGCCTTGGAATAGTTCAAGAATATTCCCCTGCTGAATTTCAGAAACCATGTATGGGCCAGCATCAATAATGTCGCTGTAGTCATCTTCACCCAGTATCTTGTCGAGATCTAGATAGTCCTCTTCCTCTTCCTCTTCAGGAATCAAGTCATTAGTGATGGTGTTTTCTCTGTGGAACTCTGGTGGTAAGTTTGGCATATCATAGGTCCCATTTTCATGTGGCTGTGCATCTTTAAGGCTTTCAAAGTGCTCACTGAAGTCCTTGACTCCACAAAATGTGGAGGTTATGATGAGAGCAAAGGCAAGCAAATGAAATAGGAACGTCATTCTGACAGGTCAAAACCTGGAAGACAACATAGCACAGTTGAGAGAGCATAGAGTAACAGAATTTTAGTTATCTGTTCCTTAATTTTAGGTCCATGCTGAATTCTGTCACAGAAGAAGGTCTATAGTTACCTTATTCAACGGCATTTTTTTTAGTGGAACAGAGCTTAATTAGATGGATAAATCTGTTTTACTGGTAATTGGGTTTGCTTACATAATGCCTCCAGACTGCCAAAGAATTGGTTGACCTCCTTCCGTAGAAGTTGTCATTGTTGGCATATTTCGACAGTAACAAGCTCGTTACCTAAAATATGTGGGACTCATTTATAAACCTGTAACACTTCAAATGTGTACTAACTGTTACTATTGTATGCTAAAAATATGATGTGAAGATAAGTTTGAAGGTTTGAGCTTGGTAGGAGGAGGGACTAGGCATCCACTACAGGAGCATAGCAGAAGGCTGAGATCTACTGAAGAATTTGAAAACTAGACATCCTGTAGCTATAACAAAAATGGAAGTTTCATGGGAGTATTTTTGGAAGAACAAGGCTGAAATTTGATGGAATAAGGGAGATCTAGGGATGTAGCAACAAACCTGGAGAAAGATGTATATTTGCACTAAATGCTGTCAGTGAGGCTGCACTGCAGGAAGCGTTAGGCATAAACATGCGTCCTGGCCTGCTCGTGGTCTCACTCAGGTGTGTTACTACATGTCTGTGCACACTTGCAGCTGCGTATACTCATCTGCTGCTTCTGTGAAGGATTGGCTTGATTCTGCTTTTTATTTAGTTACATTTCGTTTCAGTTTACTTTTGTGTAGCACTGTACATACACAACGTGTTTTCTTCATGATGTGAAGTCTCTCTAAGTTTCTATTCAGAACTTTGTTTGTCTGGTCTTAGTGTTATCCCAATGCTGGATTTCTGACCTCACTCCTTTTGTTTGAGGATATATTTAAGTAGAATCTGCATTTTTCTAAAGGGGAACTTAATATCTTCTTCATCTACGGAGTATTGGACTGTTGCATTTTAAAGATTATTTTTAAAACCAAGAGCTGTCTTAAGTATGTATTCTTCGAAGAGTATCCATCAGCCTTATGCAGCTGTAAAATGCTGTACCAAAAAGTGGGTCCGAGAGACTTTTTGCTATAATATTGGGTAGTAATAATTACAGTGATCTTAAAAAGATAAGAAAAAGTATAATTCCTTCCTGTGACAGTCAAAGACCAAAATGTGATTGTTAATAACTCTGCATCAACTGACACTGTGAATCAGGCGTCTGAATGCCAGGGTCTTGGTTTTTGCTCAGACTTCTTTAGAAAGCTACTTGATGACTTTATAAAGTCAATTTTCCATTGATAGTGGGCGTTTTTTTTTTTAAGTAAAATGGCAAATACAATATCATCTAGAACAAAACACTGAATACAGTTAAAACAAGGATCTTACTAATATCTTGATTTAAATGTTTTTAAAATTAGTAAATAGTCCAAAGAGCTATTCTGTAGAAGTAAAATATATAGCTGCACATCTGTGAATAAAACCAGTGCTTGAAGGAAAACATTTTCAAACATGTTGTAGCAGGACTGAAGTAACTGAACTAACAGTTTAATCTTCAGAACTCTCCCTCCAAACTAACTAGCCTGAAATCCTAAAACCATTCAAGGTGATTATTCCAAAGAAAAAATTAATTGTTTTGCAACAGTGAAGGATCCATAGAAAGTGCTTTTTAAATGGTTTTACACTGTGACTGAAGGACTCGAGTCAGTTTTTCTTTTATTGTTTCTTCATAAATTCATCACATTTTTTTCCCCGCCCCCAGAAGTCAGGCCCTTATGGCTGAGATACTCTGTCCAGTAACCACTGATAAATGTTTTCTGCTTTTGGCATAGAAGAATTTGCTGTCTCTAGTTCCCAACTTTACATTCTCGTCTTTGCCAAAGTTCAGTAATTGCTTAGCTGCGCTTACACAGGCAAAACATTCCCTCATGCTGCAATGTATACGTCTTTGGTCAGATCTACCTAAAATAACAGAAGATGTAAAGGAAGCTTACCTCTAAGCCACTGTACGGAAGGGATGTGTTGAATAGCTCAAGTAAGGGGAATGGCAGGGTTTAAATCTGAACTTTGACGCTAGGTTTTTGTGTATCTCCCAAAGTAAACATTCTCTAAACCAAACACTGCTAAACTTACTTCGTCAGCCAAAATCCCTCCCTTGCTTAGTGATCTCTGCTGAATTGTATGCTGTTTGTCGAACTACTTTTATGGCTTTGCAGGTACTTGTTCACTTTTGAGGAAGAACTTTGAGCAAAAATTGGTGTGTATGTACAGTTTCAAAGTCAAGCACTCACGTAAACTTGACTGTTAAGGATGAGTAAAAGCCATGTCGCTGCTATTTTGTGCTGAAATGGGGGGGCATCTTACTGCAGATGTGGTTGAGGCCTCTGTGGTTGTGATGGTCAAGCTTCTTCAGTCAGTGTTATATTGGTGTAGACATTAGTGTTGCACAAGCAAGTTTGTACCATAATGCCATTCACCAGCTTAAACTCAGATTAATTTTACTATACTACAGGGAGTTTTTCATGTGGGTTTGGTTTTGTTTTTTTAAATGAACAATCTGTGTCATGATATACAAATATATCCAAAATATATAAGTTTTTGCTGAAATACTGCTGGCGTTCATATCTCAAGGGAATTATTGTAAGTTAGACAAAGCTCCCTCTAGCTAGATTAGAATCTAACATTTTCTTAATAAAGGTTACAGTAATAGTATACAGTCATATTGAATAAAGCTCGCAGTTTGATGGGACATTTCTCTCACTTTTTAAACACTGCCTGTGCTTTTAACACTTCTAAGGATAACACACTAAGAGCTTTGTTATATAAATTTATCTCACATTGCATATTGTGTTGGCTGAGAGTATAAACTGCTCCTCCAGTGGTAGCAGCTGTTTGTGCAAAAAGTATCAGAGAATTTTAATAAATGTGTTGAAAATAATGGTCTTTTACTTGCTTGTTTAGATAGTAAATTCTCTAGAACTGATGTCATTGTGTGCGTGGGTGCAGACAATGAAAGATCCCCAATTGGTGCCTCAATGTATTTCCACAAAGGCAATAAACAATAGCAACCAGAACTATGTTTGACTAATATTTATTTGGTTTTGAGTTCCTTTGTGCTGAAGCAAAGCTGCGTGGCATTGTCTTCAACAAACACAGTTTAAAGGACTCGTGTGGTCTCTTCCTCTCTGCAGTTGACAGGATACTAATATTATGTATTTTCTTCAGAGGTTACTGTATCAGCATGGTATTATTCCTGCATAAAACAAAGGAAATTCTTACTTCAGGCATCTCAAATGTTAGCATTTAAGATATTCTAACAACCTCTAATTCTCTTCAGTGTAACAATAGCAATGTAGTACTAGTTTTCATAGATGACAAAGAATATTACCTTCATAAAGCATAGTAAAGGAAATATATGAATTGATCCCTTAGCATGGAATTAAGTAACTCCCATAATTTTCTGATGTTAATTTTTATTTCTTTGGTAGCTCACTAGACGCTTGCCACCCATCAAGGAGGCCAAGCCCAGGTTGCAAAAGCTGTTCCGTGACTTCTGGTTGTATTCGGTGCTGATGGGATTTGCTGTGGAAGGATCAGGTAGTGTAAATTCTAAAAGAACATTGCTGCTCACATTTAAACTCCTGATGAATGTAAGTGTAACTGCACGTCAACAATTCACAGTAGGCTGAAGAAAATCTACAGGCATAAAGGCAATACAAAGCAAACAGCTTGCATGACAGTTCTCTGTAGGATTTCTTTACATCTTTGCCCTGTTTTGCTATGAGATTTAGCACAGTACAATTTGTTCTTGTACTTAGGGTGGGTTTTTTTTAAGCTAATACAGCAGTTAGCCTTAGTTAAGTATGAGTTGTGATAGCTAAGTTCCTGAAATGGAAGATCAGACACATGGGGTACAATGATATCAAGTAGAAACTTCTTATCCAGTGAGAAACTTCATTTGGATTTACTGAAAAATGTTTATTATGGTTGGAACATGGATCACTTGTGTTGACTGTGCTTAAGCGCATGAAAAATTGGCCCTAGGAAGTAGCTTGATAATGCTAGTTAACTTTGAATCTTAATATTGTTTTTCTCCCCCACCCCACCTTCCTCTTTATACTTGTGCTTCAGGTCTCTGGCCAGAAGAATGGTATGAAGGCGTATGTGAAATTGCCACCAAGTCTCCATTACTCACGTTTCCCAGCAAAGAACCACTTCGATCTGTTCTTCAGTACAATTCTGCCATGAAGAATGATACCGTGACTTCTGTAAGAATTAATTTCTTTTATTATCTCCTTCCACAATGTCCATCAGAGTTAAATGATATAGTCATATATTGAAATAGTACAATAGCCTTTCAGCCTGCCACCTATTAGTGAAAAACAGCTTTTTTACACTACTTTTAGGACAGCAGTGTACGTAAATGACTTGGCTTTAGTTTTATTGAGTGTTAATACAAGCGTTTAGGGTGGTAGCTACGCTATTTTGATTAGGGGTAGAAAACAAGTCTTTGTGGAGATGGAAGCCTTTTAATAGTTTTTCATCTGTTTTGTATCAGACAGACAAAAATCGCACTGTTTAAAAAACAAACAAACAAAGCCAAACAACAATCTTTGGAAGGAAACAACACATTCAGTCTTTCAAAGAAACATTAAGTGAGCTTCTTCCCTTTTTGTCCTCTGGCTTGGTACTGGTATACTTCTCTCTCCCTAGTGTTTGCAGGATAGATTTTACCTGAGGACTGTTTGTGGTAGCAGTGTAAAGTGAATTGAAGAGTTGCAGCTTATGAAATGTCTTTGGCTCCCAAATAATACGGAAATCTGCACTGTGCCTAGATATTTAGTTCTGTGACATTAAAGAATGGCACAACGGATACTTGAAGTTTCAGAAGCTGGACAGGGTTGATGTTGATCAAAATTACATGCATTTAGTGTAGGAATTGTATTTCTTCGTTGGTATAACTACATGGAAACTAGCAGTTATTTCAGGAGGGAGCTTGACCCCAGTATTTAATTCTGTATTTGAAGAATCGTGACTTGCTGAGTCAGAGCAGGTTGGTCTTAAGTCTGCAGACAGAGGTATCCTGGCATATTGTTTACGAAGGTTAAAAAGTAAAAAGAGTAATAGCTGAAAGCAAATGTTTTCAGAACACAAACTAATATAGTACTCCCACTTCAGATAACTTCATGTATTCACCTCTAGGCTGAATTAAATGAATTGCGGAGTACCATAATAAATCTCTTGGATCCTCCTCCAGAAGTTTCAGCGTTGATCAATAAGTTGGACTTTGCCATGTCTACCTATCTCCTTTCTGTTTACCGCCTAGAGTATATGAGGTATATATATGTACTTTTTTCACTGATGAATTAAAAAAAAAAAGTAAATTAAAAACTGTGTATGTTCAAGATAAATGAGAATCAGTTTTTCGAGTCATATTAGCTCTATATAAGATTCTGAGACTGGGAATTCATCTGTGCAAAAATGCCTTTTGGGTAGATTAAAAGGATGGAATAATACAGTAGGGCCCAAAATATGGGATCTCCTCTGTATAGGACCTAATAGAAGATGGACTAAAGGGTTCTCTGAAGGAATGTCTTGCAAGCATGATGTGTCTTCTGCATGGAGTCTTGTGCTTGCGCCTCTGAAGGACAGTGCAGACGCTTGCCTATTCTGCAAGACTAATGTAATTAATGTAGGAGCTGAGAACTCTTTTTTGTAGTGTACTTTTTCTTCCCCTCAGTAGTGTGTGTTAGGTTGTACTAATCAAACATGCTGAATTCACAGACTTTTTTTTTTTCTTTTCTTTAAAAGCATATTTATTACTAGTATTCAAAGAAGTAACTGAAAGGTGAGGTGGAGGTCTTGCAATCAGGAAAGTAGGAAGAAACTTCTCCATCATGTTTTTACTTTGACAATAATTGACAACAGGGATGACCATTTCCAGAAACATTGTAGCTGTATTTTAGAAACAATTTTTTAACAAGTGATAATTTCCATCCTGTGCAAATTCGACAGATGCAAAGCCTATAGAAATACCAAAGATTGTACTGTATTTATATGTTTGTGGTGATTTTATAAGTGCGTCATCATCAGATTTCCCACTCCTGAGGTGTGAAAGTTACTCTCTCAGTGACAAGCCAGCATTTTATAATCTGAGCCCTGTCAGTTGAATGTAGAAACAAATAGCAATATCACAATTACTAGAGTCTTAAAATTATCATGAAACTAACAATGACCGTATGTGTATGATGTGTGCTGTGGTGTTAAAATACATAGATTTGTGCTTAAGATGTTTAAAAGAAGAGAAAGGTGGAGGTAAGGCAAAAAACCCGAAACAATCCAACCCACAAACCTCTTCTTTTCTTAGGGTGTTGCGTTCAACTGACCAAGATCGCTTCCAAGTTATGTTTTGCTATTTTGAGGATAAAGCCATTCAAAAAGACAAATCTGGTAAGATTACCTGTCTAGGTTATATTGCAACTTCAGACACTAGGGCGTTATCTCCAGGCATGCAAAACTAAAACAAATCAAGCAACTATATAACAAAATTAATCACATTCACTAGATTGTTGTTGCTTTGTTCTTGGCAAGAATGCTGGTTTTATTTTGAAACCGCTTTGTTCAGTGTTGGCTGAGTAAACATAAACACTTTTTACCTGTTACACATGGTTTATAAAGCAAATGTAATCCTTATAATCAAACCTGTCACTTCTCTCAATTCCTCAGGCATGATGCAGTGTGTGATAGCTGTTGCTGATAAGGTGTTTGAAGCTTTCCTGACAATGATGGCTGATAAAGTAGGTTACATGGAAACTAAAATTTTAAATTTGTATAAATGTTCTCACTTCAGTTTATGAAAACATGCTTGTGTTTTTCCTCAAGAGCTTCATACTTCTCTTTGGCATACTTTTTAGCCTAAAACTAAGGAGAATGAAGAAGAGCTGGAGAGACATGCTCAGTTCTTGCTGGTGAATTTTAACCACATTCACAAGAGGATCAGGAGAGTTGCAGACAAATACTTATCTGGTCTGGTAGACAAGTGAGTATAGATTTCATTTTCCCGTTCTCTTTTTACATTGACTGCATAGTGATTACTTCTGCAATTGATGATGATGATCAAGTGGATTTCTTGGCTGGTATTTCTTGAAAAATAACATTCAATAGTATTTTTAACCTGAGCTCTGAACCCCCTGCTTAAAATGTGTGTGTCTGCTTAGTATTCCGATGGATGGAGCAAAGCAAAGTGTCCATGAAATAAACACAATCTCAATTCCTATGAAATAGCTCTGCATATCTTGCTGTTGGGGTGCTTTTGACTCTGTGTCGAGCTATGTGGTTGTGAGCCATGGCAAGCTTTGTGACTTCTGTTCAGTTTGAGCTTACCTACTGATGTATATAGCTAGCTCTTGGAGCAGCTCCATTTTTTGATAAAATAATTTCCTTCCTCAGCTCTTCATGGTTATTGTGTTTCTGAATCCTATCTCATTCCTCTCATTCTAGATTTCCTCACTTGCTGTGGAGTGGAACTGTGCTGAAGACAATGCTAGATATTCTGCAGACACTGTCACTGTCTCTTAGTGCAGTAAGTTCCTTTTTTAGTAATGCTATGAAGGAAATAAAATACATGTTTCCATTTTTCTTTTGTAGAACTGATTTTTTTGCTTTGTTTTGCATTTATTTGATACTTATTTGAGTTACTGATTTGTTTTTGCTTTCATCACTAAGATTGATAAAATCTTGATTTTAAGTTCTGTGAAGTAAATGCATTTGCACCCCTATTTCATAGGTAGTAAAAATAGTGCTAGAAATTTGTTGTCAAATGTGGTTCAGAAAGTCAAATTTAGCATCAAACGTAAATCACTGGATTACCAACTCTGGTAATTAATTTGAATTAAAAGTTTAGTGGGTTGGTTTTTGTTAGTGTATTTTTTTATGAATTATGGTTGTCGGATTATGTTCTTTCCAGTCTGTGTATATGTATCCATATTCCTTGGATTTATTACATACAAGTATTTTTGAAGATGGAAATGCTTTATAGAGTTTTATTTTTATACTAAATGTAGAGGAGAGGACATTGGATCTTCAAAATTATTTATACTGAGAACCAAACTGGAATACAAACTGTTTTTTAGAGCTATTCAGATTGACTTTGAGAGCAAATACTAGCAAAAATGTTTGGTATATCAGATTTCTTGTTTGGGGAGAGTGTTAACTGTAGTGTTCAAGTTAAGTGATGATGAATTTTGTCTTATTGAGAATTTATAATCGGTTTTGTTTAGGACATTCACAAGGACCAACCATATTATGACATTCCTGATGCTCCATATAGAATAACTGTTCCTGACACACATGAAGCCAGAGAGGTAGGCGGTCCTCCTTGATTTATCAAACAGCAAAATAATGCCTGATTTTTTTTTTTTTAATGTCTTGGAGCTAAATTAGTGACCTACCCTAAATGGTCTTATTTTAAAAAAATACTTCCCTAGGTAAGGTTTTTCAAATACAATATTGCATTTGTTACTTACGTTTTTCTGAATCTTATTATTTTACTTGACTAGAAGTGTGACAGTTTGTTGGTTACCAAGAGTACATTTAATTGTTAGAGAAAATTTTAACCTTACTATGTTGCTGTGACCTGTCTTATTCCCTGTGTTAACTTATTACACCATTAAAACCAGTACCTCTTGTTAAATGTCCTGTATTTTACTGACTGTGTCGATGTTTGCTACTTCTAGAGTATAGTCAAAGATTTTGCTGCACGCTGTGGGATGATTCTGCAAGAAGCAATGAAATGGGCTCCCTCAGTTACTAAATCTCATCTACAGGTAATGAGCCTGCTTCTGTGAAAGAATTTGATCTTTGCTGATCTTAAAAATGAGAATTAAATTAGGTGATGTTTTTGATTTTTCAGTCTATCCAAGCATCATTTTATTTTTTTCTGTTGTTCTGAGATTTCCTTTATAGCATTGGTAGAGAATAATTAGAATTTTTAATTTTATGTGACTTTTGATGGAGTCCAAACCTGTGTATCTTGAAAATAGCAAGTTTGTAAGCAGTTGATCATCCTGCATTTGCTTCAGAAGTCAGACTTTGGTATAATAGAACTACCTGCCTAGCAAAGTTTGTTTTAATACTAGTGCATTACCTGAAAATATCAGCTTGACTGAAATATATGATCAGGATGTGAAACTTGTTTCCCTCTTGGGAGGACTTTTTTTCTGTCTTTGTTCTTTTTTTTTAAATACAGAGAAACACTGCTAATACATGAGAACACTAAACTACAGACTTAAATTTGAGCATGGATATAGTAAATGCTGACATGTGGCAGAGTTCAGTAGAAAGCTGTCCCAAGACCACAAGCAAAGACTACAAAAGACTATTTATATTGTATTAATAAAATAAAATACCTTTTATGTAAACGAAAAGTCTCACTAGTAAAATGCAGGTCTCTGTGTCATCTAAGTTAGACTAGTATTCTGTGTAGAGGTGCCTAACTTACTGCTAATAACAGAATTCTGGGAAGGCTCGAGACCCTGGACACTGCAAAGCTACCTGAAGTTTATATTTCCTTCCCTAAAAAAACCCTCAAGGAATCCTTATGTAAATCCTTATGTGAAAGGATAACTAATTTTATTCCCTTCTTCCATGGAGTCCAAAGCGTTTCCTTTTGTAAGGTTCTTTTTGTGAAAAGTGATTCGTTTTCAAGAAGACCTGAGCGGTCAAGTATCCATCTAGATCACTTTATCCTTTTACAAAATGGAACGAGTCTTACTCTTTACGTATTTAGGAGGAGATTCAGCGTTTCTGTTGCCAGGGGAGCAGTGCCTAAGAGGGCTGAGTAGAGACAGTCTATTTATTGTCAGTTATATGCATAATTAAGTTTTCTGGTAGTTTGCAACACTTGCTTATGAGCTGCCTTGTTTTGAGAAACACAGTAGTTTTCCAACAAACACTTTTTTTGTTTGGGTTTTGTTTTGTTTTGTCAGGAGTACCTAAACAAACATCAGAACTGGGTATCAGGTTTGTCCCAGCACACAGGACTGGCCATGGCTACAGAAAGTGTTTTGCACTTTGCAGGCTACAACAGACAGAACACCACTCTGGGCGTGAGTATTGGACAAAATTCTTCTTTGTTTGTGCAGCTGTATAGCTGTCACATTGATTTTTATAGCATTCTGTGTAACCTCACAATACAGATTTTCTAAATCACCTTTGTCATAGCTCTTGAACATTACTCAGAAAGATACCTTATTTCTTTCCATCTCAAATCAAGGTGTCTTCCACTCATGTTGTTTTGTAAAATACTGAAAAGTAAGATGGTAACAAGGGAGAAAATAAAACTCTATCTAATCCTGTTTAAGCATTTTCTGTAGATGATTTTTAATGCTTTGAAAGTAGTATCTTGTGTAAGGCTGAAACAAGCTGCTTTTTAGAATTACAACTTAGGTGAGTGTAGGGTGACAACCATTTGCTCTGAGTTTTACATAGGTTCACTCAAAACATGCTTTTGCATTGAACATTTCATGCAGTTATATGTAGTTTTTTACAGTTCGTTTTCTCTCATTTGTGGTTGTAATTTCTGATCTCCTGCATACAGTAGCATCTGTTATATCATCAGCCTGCTTGTTTTCAAGCAGCAGCTCTGAAACCGCCTCCATGCCCAGCTTCAGCAGGATTTCCTTTTGGTTCTCTGTTACAGTTGTCCCTCCAGACAGCACTAGTCACTAACTGTAAATGGGATAGAGTTCCCAGGACTCAGGAGTGCAGTCATGTACTTCCCTAAATGGGCAAGGTGAAAAAACTTGATAGAATAAAGACTGTGCTGGAAGAAACTAGAAACTTTTATTACTGGAAAGGAAATTAGAGAAACAACTTTCTAATTTTCTTAATATGTTAACAGTATTTGTTTTGATTGGGGCCCTCCTGCATGTCAACCAAGCGACAAAAGCTCTTTCAGATTGCTAGCAGTCTGTTTTTCCTCTTGCTTTGTTCCCATGGACTGGACATTGCTCATGCAAAGATGATAGTACACAGATTTTATACCCAAGACATGTAATACGAATAGTTCTCAAAAGTTTATCCATTGCTGAGCCAAGCTAGTCATTAGCAGTACTGAAACAAAGCATTGCAGGAGTGTTGAATTTTTGGTGATTTTGCTTGTATTTTAGTATTAAGTCCTCAATATAAAAAAATCCTTTTACAGTCTAAAGAATCAATCTTTTTATTTGTTTTTGAGGAGAAACCTCTGAGTCACAAATTACTCAGTGCTTCTGCAAAGAGAAACATGGATCACTAGTTTACTTTTTACAGACAGGAACAGAACACTCTCTCTGCATTACTGTCAGTTCAGCAAGCTGTTGCATGCAGAGGGCAAAACCAAGATGACGTCTCCTCTTCTGTCTTCTTCTTTACCTGTTCTTGAAAAGGGAGCAGCAGTCCCAGACATTCTACCCTTTTCATGATTTTTTTTTTTATCTTTTAAAAAGTATATACAAATACATATATATGTCAAACTGTATACATGGAATTAATGCACATATTCCTTATTTCATTTTTATCAGTCAGAGTACTGTTATACCTAATAATCCTGATACTACTCTGTTTATTACCATAAAGAAAACTAAATTTAAAACATATGTGAAGGTATAAATAAAAAAAAAAAAAGACAAATGGTCGGATATGAACAGTATAAACATCTATATGTGGTTTGATCACAGGCTACCCAGCTAACTGAAAGACCAACTTGTGTGAAGAAGGACTACTCCAACTTCATGGCTTCTCTTAACTTGCGCAACCGCTATGCAGGAGAGGTAAGTACAGGATTTCTCGTGAGTGTGGGGTGTCCATGAGGTCTGGCATGGCTTCTCAGCCACGGCTGAAAAGGCTTTTCCAACCTAAAGTATTATATGGTTCTATGTTATTTTTAGCATGGACTCTAAAGTTAAATTCCTTCAAGATAAAGAGTATAGTTTTCCTAGGTTATTAAGCATATCATTTTACTGTTGGTCTTGCAGAGGGTTCTTAGATTGCAGATAAAGCTAAAGATTTAACAAAGTAATAAAAAAAGATCTCTCTGTGGAGTTCCTTAATCACCACGTGACCAATACCAAACTAGATTCCTAAAAATACTGTTCTCAATTGAAACACCCCTTATACTTTACAGGTTTCTGGAATGATTCAGTTCTCAAATGCTACAGGACGAACATCTGACCTGAATAAACTGATGGTCAAAGAGCTGAATGATGCTCTTGAATCAGGCCACACTGAATTCTACACCCAGGCTATGTTTAAGTTGACTGCACTGCTAATAAGCAGCAAAGGTAATTAAAAACAAATGGAGTTCTGCTCTGTGGCTGTGAATGCCAAGAGTAATAAACTACAAAAACTATCCATATACAAACCCAGTATGCATCAAGTTGAAGCAAAACTGGTTTGAGTTTTTTCAAGTAGGCTTATATTGGGGAAAAGCCTTCTTAAGCTAGAAACTATTTATTAGGAATTGATTATTACTGCTGTGCCCATCAATTTCATGCTGATGTGAAAAGCATTTATTTATTTTGTTGGAGAAATCTGAGTGAATGTTTGTTTTCAGACTGTGATCCCCAGCTCCTTCATCATCTGTGTTGGGGACCCCTGCGAATGTTCAATGAACATGGCATGGAAACAGCAATTGCTTGCTGGGAGTGGCTGCTTGCTGCCAAGAATGGAATAGAAGTGCCGGTAGGAAGCTGTTTAACAACTCTTTCTCTGCCCCTGCCAGGGGAGAACAACAAAATTGTGAGAGATTCACAGTTACTGTGAATCTGTGTTAAATAAGGATGTTAAAAGCATTGTTAATCACTTTAGCCTGCCAGGAAATCTCTGCTCATGTATTGTTGGAAGTCTGAGCACTCTCACGACGTGGACTGTGGGAAATGGATCTTTCTCAGCAGCAGCAATGATTTAACAAAGGAAATCTGTTAGGATCTCAGCTGTACAACTTACTTTGCTGCTGAGATGCCTGAGCTGCTCATTAATCAGGTTCTGAACTACCACACTTTATAGAATGGTGTTCTAAACCAAATAGAAATCAATGTCCCTGCTCATTAGTCAGAGCCTCTGGTATCTGGCATTGCACCCTTGCATTAAGAATAGGCTTGCAAGTGTCCTAATCCTCTGACAGGCTAGACCAGCTGTATTTTGTGAAGTGGGGATGAATCTAATAGTAATAAAGCAACTGAGTGTGGTGTAGTTACAGTCCACACAGAGCTGAGAAAGCTGCCTCTGGTAATTGCTCCAGTTAGTGAGCACAAAGTGTTTCACTTGCTGGAGAAAAGCATCAATATAAATTTAGTGAGGTCAGTGTACATGCACATTTCAATGTTTAACTTCTTAAGCATCAGTTTCATTTTTTCTCCTTAGGCTTCTGGGAAATTTCTTTGTATCTTGTTGAGGAGATCACCTAAGCAGCCTTGGTTGCTGGGTGTCCTTTCTATCAGAGGATGCTGCTCCATAGACCAGGTTCACCAAAAGTGAATTATGTGCCATCTTTATGTTGTGCACTTCAACATTCGTGTGTGCTCATGGGCCAAGCTGTGTCCTGCGGTATGTGAGAACCTGGCATAGGCTTGTCCCTGCTGTCCTGGTGTTGCAGGCGGTAACCTTTAGTAGAGGGAAGGGAAGGACAGTACCAGCTGATGTAACTAGTTCAGTCTCCTCAACAAAATACAGCACTTGTCTGCTGTTGCCATTAATCTCTCTGTTACTAGCTGAACTTCTGCAGGGGGAGTCTTTCTTCCCATGATTTAGGATGTGAAAGAAACATTTTATTTCAGGTGGGTTGTATAGACCTGTCTCTGCCTCTCCATTAATACTGTAGTGAATTTTAATTGATGTATTAGATCCTTGTGTACCCTATGGAGAAAGACTGTGCATTCCATATAAGACGATGCTTTTGAAACAGGAAACACTGTTATCTTCCTTTTTGCAGTTCATGCGGGAAATGGCAGGAGCCTGGCAGATGACAGTGGAGCAGAAAGTTGGCCTGTTCTCTGCTGAGCAGAAAGAAGCAGATCCATTAGCAGCCTCAGAAGAGAGTCAGCCAAGGCCTTGTCCACCAGAGGTGACTCCGCATTACATCTGGATAGAGGTGTGTGTTTCTTCTGAACGTTCCACCTATGGCGGTGTTGTAGTGACGCTGTGATTAAGCTACTCGGCACTGTTTGTTCTCATGGTTCAGGAAGGGAGTGGAGTCGTGATGATAGTCCTTCTGCCTCAAAGCCAGGAGACACACTCTTTTTAGATGAGCATAATAATTGAGGGGGAGAAAGGTGTTTGAAACAGAAAAGTCTGGGGGTTTTTTGAGATGAAAAAAGGTCATAGGAAGCATGGCATGTCTTTCTCTCTTTCTCAGTTCTTGGTGCAGAGATTTGAAATAGCCAAGTACTGTAGTTCTGACCAAATAGAGATCTTCTCCAGCCTGCTCCAGCGGTCTCTTTCGTTGAACATTGGAGGGGCGAAAGGCAGTTTGAATAGGCATGTGGCAGCAATTGGACCCCGATTTAAGTGAGTAGTTCTGGTTTTTCCCTTGGAGTAAGAAAGAAGGTTGAGTTTTTTTCTCCCATCCCTCTATCACATTAACTGTATAACTTGTCCTTGGCTTCAAGTGATGACAATTCCTTAAAAAGCCTGGAATGATGCAGAGTCTAAGCTCTGTTTCCTTTAAAGTAATTTTTGGTGCTTCAGAAAACTTCATGGGATAATTCTTATGGTGAATTGCCTGCATCATGGATCCAGTCAGCATATCAGTTGGGGATAACTTTGCTCCATCGTTTTCACTCTTTGTGACTTGAAGGCTTCAACTTTCTGTGGTTTGGTAGTACCAGCTTTAGGAACAGACTGATGGTAATGAAAACAGTTTGCCAAGAGCTCTTGAACAGACACTTTTCAATGAGTTGAATGGAGTTACAGCTGTAGCTGTGGTTTGTGTGGTGTTGCATTGGTCACCGTTTTGGGAATGCCAGAATTTTCATTCTCTTAACTATTTCGCTTATTAGGTTGCTGACTCTGGGGTTGTCTTTGCTGCATGCTGATGTTGTTCCAAATGCAACTATCCGAAATGTTTTGAGAGAAAAGATTTATTCAACTGCCTTTGATTATTTCAGGTACTTTTTTTTATTTGCAACTACTCACTGAAAGGGTGTGTGTGATTTCCTGAACTTTCCATGATACTTCAAAGCCACAGCTGTCTTTCTCTTGTAGTGATTGAACTGGTTCCTTTCCTTTTTCACCCGTTTTAACAGAAACTTCTTTTTTTTTTTTTTTTTTTTTTTTTTTTTTTTTTTTTGGTGCTTTTCTGTAGTTCATAAACCATCTCAAAGAGGTTTAGATACAAGTTCTGGCTTTTGTGTGTGGTTTAGAAAGTAATACCTTCAGGAACATTTCTGTTGTTTTCTTTCTTTCCTTATTTTGGAGTTTATTCAATTCTCAAAAGTGTACCTAGATTTATAAGATTTCAAGAATTGCTGTTACAGAGTGCGTGGCTGAAATATAATTTCACTTTTTTGAAAATACACCCACACTGAATCTGATGATTTCAACGTTTGACATGGACACAGGAGAAAATAATTGATAGGAATGTCTAAATGTGAGGAGGTCAGTCAGTCATAATAAATTTCAGATGAATCCAAGATGCTGACAGACTGCTGCTTAATTTTCAGTTATAATAGGAAGTTTGTACTCTTCAGTCAGTCAGAGTAAATCAGTGAGGATAAAATGTAGTGATGTGTAGCCTCATCCTTGTAGATTCTGGTCAGAATAAGAAATATGACTTGATTAGTTTTGTGGGGGGGGTTTGATTTTGTCCTAATACATTCAACTTCACATTATTTTTCTTTAAGTTGTCCCTCAAAGTTCCCTACACAAGGGGAAAAGAGGCTTCGTGAGGATATCAGCATATTGATCAAATTTTGGACTGCGATGTTCTCAGACAAGAAGTATCTGACAGCCAGTCAACTCGTGCCGCCCGGTGAGTTCCTGTATGTGCCATTTCAAAAACCTGTTGTTTCTTTGCTTGAATTCTACATCAGGTCTGTGCTCTGTTGTTAGATAATCAAGACACCAGGAGCAACCTGGATATCAACGTTGGATCTCGACAACAGGCTACACAAGGATGGATAAATACTTACCCCTTGTCCAGTGGCATGTCAACCATATCTAAAAAATCAGGTATCTTTTTGATTGTCACCAGCTCATTGCAGCCAACTACACAGTGTATTTTATATGCAGATATTGCTTCAAGTCAACATTTACCTCTAATATAGGCCTCCTCTTCTTTTGGCAGGGGAGTTAATTACCAGTGCCAAACTTGGAGAGGGGGCAGAAAAAAATCTCACTGGTAGCGAGCAGCAAAGTTTTGAAATTACCTGGGGACTTTTTGATAGAATGTTCAGTTCTGTAGTGCAGAAGAAATAAGACTGGAAGTCAAGATGTATTGAAATCCTGTAGGGAAATTGCTTGCTTTGTGCAAACCTGCTCCTAGTGCTTTTTGGGGGCAACAGAGTGACATTGCATTGTGGGCTGTGTTTTTGTACAGTTGTAAACTACGTGCTCTTTCTTTTTAGTTGACTGTTGTGTTTCTAAAGTGAATGCAATACTGGGTAAATTGATATCCCTGTAGCCTGTTGTACTCCATATGTTCAGAGAACAACTGTACAATGAGTAGCTGCAGTGCTGACTTCAGAAGAAGCCACTCTAATCTAAATTTCCAAGCATCCTATGGTTATTCAGTTCTTATGTGTTAATGTTGCCATAACACTTTGAAAGCACCATTTAATATACTGAACAAAAGCCACTGAAAACTTTCTTTTATCCTTTTCTCAAGGAATGTCTAAGAAGACTAACAGAGGTACACAGCTACACAAGTACTACATGAAGCGAAGAACATTACTGCTGTCATTGTTGGTGGGTCATCAGAAGAATGGGGAAACTGCAAGAATTTCTAAGACTGTGGTGGTCTTGTAGGATACATAAACTGAAGTATGAAATTGGGAGTGTTTTTTCTTCTTACAGAAAACACATTATTTTTTTTCTTGTTTCCCTAAGGCTACTGAGATTGAACGCTTAATCACATGGTACAATCCACTGTCTTCCCCTGAGCTAGAGCTGGATCAAACTGGAGAGAGCAGTGTAGCAAACTGGAGGTCTAAGTATATCAGTCTTAGTGAGAAGCAATGGAAGGACAATGTAAATCTGGCTTGGAGCATTTCTCCTCATCTTGCTGTACAGCTGCCTACCAGGTGAGATATTTCAAAAGAAAGAACTGATGTAATTCCTGCTGCCTTAGAAGCTGAGTGAGTACTTACACTGTAAGTACTGATCACACTTGCTCCTGTTTACAGCCCCTTTGCATACTTTCATAGCTGGTTGAGACCTTTGAAATGAAAAGAAGTAGATTACTTGATATACTCATTTGGCTCAGGCTCTAGTGGAGTCCAGCTTCCTTTCCCATTCTTTGCTAACATTTAGATGGTGTTTTATTCAGAAATTATGTTTGATTTTTAACCCATTAGCAGGCATAGCATTTAAACAGTGCTGAAAGTATCTTTGAATGAAATGTTCTAGCTATATATTGGCTTGCACTTTAATAAGTGTTATAGGAGAATTAGCATAGTTGGCTCCGGAAGGGAAAGGAAATTCTTTCCCTCTTACAACAGTGATAGTTTTTGCCAAGTAGAGTTCTGCACACTGGTTTCTGTAGAATCCCAGACAGTATATTTCAGCCAAGAATTCAATAGTGGGCTAAAATACTAGTGGTTTATACAAAAGCATTGGATGAGGACCAGTTGTTCACAAATCCTCTTTTGACAGCATATTGGTCCCTCTGTGCATTATTTCATAGTTGGACTATTTGTTTATTAAACATATACTTTTCTGCCTTTTGCTATCCTCCTCTTCACATAAATAGAAGAGGCTTTCAAAAATTTCTGATAATGTTATTGTATTCCTGGTAATCCTTAGATTTAAGAACACTGAAGCTATTGGAACAGAAGTGACCCGTCTGGTTCGGTTGGACCCAGGAGCTGTTAGTGATGTTCCTGAAGCAATAAAGGTACTTGTGGATATTTATACTGTTACAGGGCCTCAGTATGGTCGTTGCATCCAGATATATTGGAAAATACAGTCTTAACACAGTGTATGTTCTAGTGCTAACCACAGCTCTGTAGGAGAGAATGACAGAACAGCTGTGGAAATAGGGTGCTGAGGCAAGAATCACAGTAGTGAGAGTAGGTGGCTCATTAGTTAATGGTACATCTTGCTCCTGGGTATATTCTCACCGTACACAAAATGTCTCAAAACTCATCACTTGCAGTGCAGCTGCCATTTCTGTTCCTTTTGCATAATATGTAAAAAGACCACTGGTGAGTGCTGCTGCTGAAATTACTTCAAGTTTAACCCGTTCTGTGTTGGCCTCTTAAAATGGAAGAGACTCTTCATGCTGATCTGCAGTGAAGCACTCTAGTCCTGTGAAGGACAGTCTTGTCAGTGCTGCATTCTGTACGTCGCCTGTAAAATAGATGACAGGAAAACTGAACCTTCTTTGACTCTTACAAACGGGCTTATCCTTTCTTCCTTCTCCCTGTGCTCAAACTCCTGTATTGTGCTTTTAGTAACTTGACTTCACTAACTTCATCTGGTGATCTGGGAGGTGAGGCGATTCCAATAGTTAGATTTCCATGGAAAAAAAAATGCTTTAGATAAAATAGCTGTAGTTTTGTAAAATAAAATGTAGCATGTTTCACTTTCCCTGTTATAGGAAGCTAGATTATAGCATTACTATCTGATGTGTATTACCCAGACATTACTGGGTGCTATAAATGCCTAACATGTCTGACCTGCTTTTTCAGTACCTGGTTACCTGGCATACAATTGATGCTGATGCACCTGAACTCAGCCACGTTCTGTGCTGGGCACCAACAGATCCACCAACTGGCCTTTCCTATTTTTCAAGCATGTATCCACCTCATCCTCTAACAGCTCAGTATGGGGTTAAAGTCCTGCGATCTTTTCCTCCGGTAAGATGAGTTCCAAGAGAGCCTTAACACCCCAAGCAAAGTTATGGCCTTAGTCATTGTGGCCACATTTTAATACCATAGAGAGAAGTGTGTGCTAAATGGGCACACCACATTGCAGAATGTGAATATATTGGAATGAAAAGCTAAAGTTGTCCCACATAAAACTGGCTCATGTGCTTTTTTTTTTTTGTCATAAATCACCCTAAGCTGAATTCTTCAGGCGATTCTTAAATTGTTCCTTTTAAATCTTCATTCAGTGGAAGGATGTTTCTTCTAAAGCAGCAGAAGGCTGGATTTTTAACATTTGTCAGACTTGAATTAGGACTGTAAGATACATGACTATTAATGATATTTTTGAAGGGAGTAGCTGGACAGAAAAAATACTTTGATGATGTGGCATATATATGGTTTAAATTTAAGAGGTAGCGATACTTTGTTCATCGCCTAACTGAAGGGAGCTTTTCTCTGTGCATGTGACCTATCTTCCCTTCTGACTACTAAAACAATAACAATAAAACCCCTGCCATCTTTTCTTTTTCAGGATGCCATTTTATTCTACATTCCACAGATTGTGCAGGCACTTCGGTATGACAAGGTGAGGATATGAAATGAAACTATGTGAACAAAACAGGTTTTTAAAGCAGCTTTTAGACTTAAAACTGCAAATCAGACAAAATTAAAGCTTAAACTAATGCTGCTTATTATTGTCCTCTGTCTCTAATATATAGAAGAAAAATTACTGTCTCTAGAGCCTGGCTTGCTTGAGATACACTTCTTTGATGAACAGGTAAACTTGAGAAGCCAGAGGCTATGTAGCTCATCTGTCAGGAAAGAGATTTTGTTATGGGAAACCCCAGATTAAGACACTGGCTGAATAAAGCTTTTGAAGGTCTGCATGAGGCAAACAGTAATGAAATTAAATCACTATCCTTAATAATTTTGCTGTGGAGTTAGCCAAAGAAGACGACGTCTAGGAGTGTCTTGTGCTCCATCATGTGTATGAAATCACATTTTAGCTTCATCTTGCGGAAGTCAGAAGTAAAGCTTGCTGACCAAGTTCAGAGTTCATTAATGTGGTATCATTGTTATCTGCGCACAAGGTGCGTGAGCTCTGGTCGGTGCATTGTTTTCAAGTGAAGACACCCCCAGCCACTAGTGTAGGTGACTGTAGTTATTCTTTGAGAACTTCGCATAAAGTATCCTCTGCAATGCAGAGCATGAACATCAGGGATCTTGTCTGTTAATATCAGTCAAAGATAGGAACATCTACAGACTACAGAAGTAGCTGCAGGTAGAGAAAAGGGAGTGCAACCTCTGGAATAAGTAGGATTCTCTTGCACACTTCAACTTCTTTTGTAAGTTTGTTATTACTTTCTAGAATTTTTGTGGAACTGTGCCAGCACATGCAGTTCTTGCCACCAAAATGTGCAGTCCATATGACATTGCCTAGACTTTTGGTATTACAGAAGCATTTAGTGATACCAAGCGGGATCAATGTCTCTTGTACACACATGAGGAGATGCCCTGAGTTGAAAGAGATTTGCAATCCAAAGAGATAGAAAAATGGCACAGAAGCGGGAAGAAGGTTGGTTAGAATAATGGAATAAGTCAGTAATAAAGCTGAAAACAGTTTAGGTCAGTTCTCTACCTGTTAAAATACGCTGTCGTTCTTCAAAGGTCAGTTTAGTGACATGAATGAGAGTGCAGATGTCATCTTTCCATCCATTAAATATTTTTGAGTTTGAAGAATAGTTGTTAGAAGCAGTAGTACCGAGCCTGATATGAGTTGTAATGATCTTTGATCCTTACTGGACTGGATATGGTTGCAGATGGGTTACGTTAGAGAATACATCCTGTGGGCAGCTGCCAAGTCCCAGCTCTTGGCTCACCAATTCATCTGGAACATGAAAACTAATATCTACCTGGATGAAGAAGGACACCAAAAAGATCGTGAGTGCTTTAAAATATAATCTAGCTTGACTCCTCTCCTTGTCTCAGTTAAGACTAAAACTTCTTCCTGCTTCTCTCTTGGTGGGAGGAATCCTTTTATCTAGGAACTTCTCTTTCATTTGCAGAAGTAGGGCCCATTCTGTAGAAGTGTTCTACCTGACAGAATGCATCAAAAGAGGTGTGGCACTGTTTTCATTAGTAGCTTTTTCTGAATACTATCTGAAGGTGGCTATTTCCATCACCCATATCATTTAGTTTCTGAAATAAGCTTCTGACACAAATGCTTCCTTTTTCACACACAGCTGACATTGGGGAACTTCTGGAGCAGCTAGTAGAGGAGATAACTGGCTCATTATCTGGCCCAGCCAAGGAGTTCTACCAACGGGAATTTGATTTCTTTAATAAAATCACCAACGTTTCAGCCATTATCAAGTAAGTGCTGTACTTCAGAATTGTGCTTTTTGGGGCTTTCTGTTCTGTTAATTACCAGTGTCCTGATTAAGAGGCTAAGTCACTTTTAGTGCTATTGGGATAGTGTTTCCAGGAAAAAGGAATTCATTACTTATATGATAAGAAATGGATCATTTTTTTAAGTTACATTTGAACTGAAGAGTTGTAGGATGCAAAGGCTCATTTTAATTGACTTTTAGGGATAATTGATATCTGCCTTGATCTCAGTGCTCATGCTTTGAGCTAGCAGTCTGTCCGAAACAGCTATGACTTTTTATTTGGAAGCAGATGATTCTAAACTTAAATGTTAGTTTTTAATCTGATTTTATCAAATACATTGTGGTTGGTAATAGTGGAATGAGGTTCCATAGAAAAATGCACTGATACAGGAATGGAATTTGTAAAGCAATTGGTGCTCTTGTCCCAGTTGAAATTCTATCAGTCTAGTGGTCACCTGCATCATTAATTTGGTTTTTTGGATATGCTGTCAGTGTTCTTCTGAAAAGTAAGTGGAACTCAATTCAGCCAGGAAAAACAGCGCTTCTCTCTTTAGGTCTACCAGATTGACTGTCATTTTTTTGCATATTTTAACTTGTTACCAGCATTTTGTGTGGAGTTTAAAAACAAATGAAGAAAACAAAACAAAAAAACACCGCAAAAACAAAAGAACTCAAACATAGATAAATGGTTTCCTTTCTCCTAAAACTCCACGAAATTGTCTTTCCTCTTAAAGAGATTTCATTGTGCAGTGTAATTCAAAGACGATTGTTCTTTTTGCATATGTGAGTCTCTTTCCTTCATTCCTAAATTGTGGTTATGGAGAAAGTTTTGAAGTCATAAACATTGGATTGTTGATCTTTTAAAACTGAAAGTCCTACTCATAGAGGGATTCTCACTGTTGACTGTACAGACTGCAGTAAGAGATGTAAGTCAACTTTTATAAAGCTTGCCAGTGGATGGCAGCAGCTCAGCACACAAGCTCTAAGTCTCTAAGTGGGGTTTCATTGCCTGTTTTTAAAACATTCTCTGGTGTATGAAAGTATTTGAAAGTCATATAAAATGTATGTTCTGGAACATACCTGCTTTAAAATGAAGCTTTGCAAACCACCAATGTAAGAGCATCAGGCTAATGGACGCTGAGATCACAGAAACAATCAAATACTAAATACCTTCTGTGTGCATGTTAAGATGTTTTCACCCAGCAGGGTGAGTTAAAAGGGGGAGTTAGGATCTGAATATCTTGGTATTTAGAATGAAATCAATCCACTGTTTGGTAGTATGAAGTCATAATTAAGCAACGGATAATAATAGTGCTTTGCAAGCATTGCATTTTTGCACCCCAGCTTTAAAATGAATGTGGTTTTTGTGCATCTCCAATGGAAAGACAACACAGAGGAGATGCTGTTTGCTTTCTAGATGACATAAAAGAATGAATGTATCATCTGTGATGATTTCATTAAGTGTTATGTTGCTGCTTCAGTCACCTGCTGTACTGCTTAAAACGAGAGTATAGGTAATACCTTTCAGTTGCATGCTGCTACACTAGGTGAGCATGCAATTGTGTGACTGACTTCAATAGATGGTTAACTCAAGTGCCTGTGCAAATGGGTAATTGTACGTACTAATCGTTAACCATGTTACCAATTATCCAGTTGACACCTGCCGTCATGCTAAGTATGTGAACAAATTAGGCGTGTAATTGCTTAGGCATTTTGCTGGCTTGTCCTTTTCCAGTTAGCAATGTTCTTATTCTAGAATAAGTTCCACAAAGAAAAATTACATTGATATAACTATAGCAGTGTTTACACAGGTATAATTATGCTCAAATTTCTGTATGAGGAAGAGCCTTCGTGTATTTCATTCACATCTCTTACGCCATTTGGGTTTGTCAACAACCAATTCATCAAATCAATGTTAAATCTACAAAGCAAAGAGTATAACCTTCATTAAGATAAAAAATGTTCTGGTTGGGTATTGAGCCTTTAAGTTCTCTAGAAATGGTGCTGTAAGAGATCCCTCTCATTACAGGGAGAAACATTTTTAGTGCAGTTTGAATAAATTTGAAACAAATTTGAGGCTAGCAGATAGAATAATATATAGTATGCAGATAAATAAAATGCCTTTGATTTTTTCTAGGCCTTTCCCTAAAGGAGATGAAAGAAAAAAAGCTTGTTTGAGTGCTCTATCTGAGGTGAAAGTGCAGCCTGGTAAGAAGAGATTTAATCATATAATATAGTGGGCTTTTTGCATTCAGCGTGAGTGCTGTATTTTCTGCAAGCAAATCTTGAAATCTCTGCAAGTGGCAGCTCTCAGTTTTGATGCTGGTGGCTGCTCTTCTGTAACAGTTGGATTGTTTTTCTCTTGAAACAACTCAAATATTTTTACTCATCAAATAATTTCTATGTGGTGCATCAAAATTTGCTCAAGAGCAAGTTAGATAATGCACATCACAGATAAAAGTAGAAATGTATGTCTGAAGAGGGAAGATAAATAAGCTCTTTTTTCTTTGGACCGCCTTCTTTTTTAAAAAACAGGAGGTACTTTTGAGAAGTTACGTTATCTCAAGAATGAAGTGCGTCTAGTTCCTTTCATTCTCCTTTTTGTCCAGTCAGGCATTCCCTTGAAACATCATTTTCTGCAGGTCCTTCCAAATCTTGAACATACGTTTTCACAACCTGAATCTTCCTTTAAAATGGAGTTCAGGGAAAGCTTTTCCTCATCTCTGTCTAACAGGTCTCAATTCTCCTACCATGTGTTTATTTGCCAAGGGCCCTCCCTAGTGCTCTGGGAAAAAAAGCCACATCTTATTAGGGACTACTGTAAGAGAAGTTCTGTCTGTGCCTTTCTGTGGTACTGATCCTGCAGTATTAGTTCAAAACTGTATTCTATTAGTTTCTGTCAGCCACTTGCTAATACAAAGGATACTGCATCATTCGTGGCTGACAGACTGTAATCTCCAGTTTATCTCCAACATTTTATTTAATTCAAAACTACCTACTGAACACCAATTTTTCTCCAACTTGCACTCTCACACTAGCCAAGAGATTTGTTCTCAGCTGTCTGCTCCATTTTGCAGGCTGTTACTTGCCCAGCAATCCTGAAGCTATTGTTCTGGACATTGATTACAAATCAGGAACTCCTATGCAGAGGTACCAAGCTCTTGCTATATTCTCCCATTAAGTTAATTCATGATATTTAGGTATTTTTCTAGAAATTCTTGTTTGGCTAACTTGCACTTGTCATCATCTTTGTTTTTATTACAATTTAGTGCAGCAAAAGCGCCCTACCTGGCCAAATTTAAAGTGAAACGATGTGGAGTTAGTGAGCTTGAAAAAGAAGGTTAGTAACTGTGTCTTAATCATTGATACTACTAATTAAGAGTCAGCAATTCCTTTAAAATTGCCTACTTTTAGTGACCTGTACTGCTGCAGTAAAATTATTTCCATGTTGAACTTTATCTGCAACGGTTCCGCTCAGAAATTAAACTAGATCAAAGGAAGAGAGTAGAAAATTCTGAAAACTTAAATCCATTTTTTTTTTTGCAATTTTTAAGTCCCAGGAAGCAAGCGACATAGATATCTTGAAGAAATTTTAACAGTTACTTTAGACTAATATAAAAATCGATTGCCTTTCCCTCATTTTTACACTGTAGCAAACTCCAGGGTTTGGCAGTTTTTTCTCATAATAAATTTTGTGGGATGCTCTAGCTGACTAGCTTAATGCAGTTCAGGCATTTATCAAGCAAATCATGAACACTATTTTGGTATGTTCCAGTAGACAAGGGGAACTCTCTTACAGGATTCACCTTGCAAGGCAGAAATATCTGCAGTGCACCTGCAGTGAAAGGTTGTGGGTTTGAGCGCAGAAGGCTTGTCATGATAGAAAGTTACTAATTAAAGTCCGTGTCTGGGTTTCTCTTTGTACTCTTCTTGCAGGTCTGCGTTGTCGTTCTGATTCCATAGATGAAAGTGCGGAAGAAGGGGTGGACAGTAAGAAAATCTGTTGGCAGGCAGCTATCTTTAAAGTGGGCGATGACTGCAGACAGGTATAAAGCTATCGGACTTTGCAGTTATAGGAGACAGATTTGTAGGTGACAATAACGGAAAATACAATAATTTTAGTATAGAAATATTTTTCTTTCGAATTTTGAGAATCTCCACTAGTTATGGACTGAGGGAGAGAACTGTGTTGTACCACTAGAGAAATTCTGGTTGGTAACAAATACCACCTTTTCAATACAGTTTGCTATGACTTAAAATTGTTTTTCAGAGTTCATTTTTCAATTGAACAATTGGTAACATAGCAGCAGTTTCTGAGGTGATATCTTATACATTGAAGTTCGATTGATTTTGATTAAGAGAGAATGTTTGTTATTATCCGTGGAGTTATTAGTAGCCCTCTTATCAAAGAGTGATGGAAAAATTTGCTCTTTGTAGGTCAGCAGTTAAATCTTCAGCATTGCTTGCTACCCACTTAAACAGCATTTATCTTTTCCCTTTTTGATTTCCCCCAGAGCCACAGTTCATGCACAAGCACACATCTGCAGACCTGCTGGGGTAACTTAATGTTCACTTCAGAGTTCTTCAGAGCATTTTTGTAATCTAACTTACGATCCGTAACCCCTGTAACGCTTGCGCAATTTTTTTCTTGTATAACAGGACATGTTAGCTTTACAAATCATCGATCTCTTCAAGAACATATTTCAGCTGGTAGGCTTGGATCTTTTTGTGTTTCCATACCGAGTGGTGGCCACAGCTCCTGGGGTAAGTGGGCAATTAACTGTACTACTGTAGAAAATAGTTGCTAATTAAAAAAGACTTTCTCTTCCGTACTGCAAGGAAATACTGCCCACATCACTTATGCCAAATATGTGGAGTACCAGCAACAAAAAGTGTCTTACCTCTCCTGCTTCCTGATTTTCTAAAGGTTTTGGCTCTGAAATTTTGCTGTCTGTGGTTATTCGTGTTTGTTGTTTGATTTTTTGGAACTACATTGTACAAGTCTGTGGAAAGTCACAGAGTTTGTCTTACTTTGTATGGAAATCCTGAAAAAATGGATATACTACTTCTATGAATAAACTAGAAATTCTGTATTCAGTGATCTATAGGCTTCCCCACATTTCCCAGGGGACCTGTATGACTGCCAAGAGCCACGAACAAAATATATGTTGGGAGCGTGCTTTGCAGACCTGTTTCTCTTCTTCCCCTTCAGTGCGGTGTTATTGAATGCATTCCTGACTGCACATCCCGTGACCAGCTGGGCAGGCAGACAGACTTTGGGATGTATGATTACTTTACAAGGCAATATGGAGATGAGTCTACCCTTGCATTCCAGAAGGTAAAATATCAGTTGGCAAGCACAGCAAAATCTCAACTGAGAAACATTCTGGCTATAAGAAATAATGACAAATAATTGGATAATGACTACCATAATGCTGTATCTGGTTTCTGATGCTGATAATCCATTTTTAGCTATGAGTGAGTTAGCTAAAGAAGTTACTGCAGCTGTAGATGTATGGAGAGTATCATTGAACATTGCTTCAAACTAATCATGAATGGAAAAAAAATGAAAAAAACCCCAACCCCTTTGTTCAGCTGTATCTGCTCCTCGGATGGAGAGTTATTAAATTCTCTGTGTTCTTCTGATTTGTTTTAACTTCTTGTTTGTACAGGCTCGCTATAATTTCATCCGCAGTATGGCTGCGTATAGTCTTCTCCTGTTTCTGCTCCAGATTAAAGACAGGCATAATGGCAACATCATGCTGGACAAAAAGGGACACATTATTCATATTGGTCAGTTATATCCGCATTCAAATTTCAGTAGTTACCTTTTCCTTCTGCTGGAAAGTATTGCTCATAGAAGATAGTAAGCTATTTCCCTTTTGAGATCCATCTATATACTGACTTCACAGTTTGTAAATACAGATGGGATGTTTTCATGCCTGTTCAATATTGTATGTGTATTTGTGTTGACTGCTTCTGTCTAAATGTAGCTTTGCAAAGTTTTACCAGCTTCAGGCAAGAATATACATATGGTATGGATGGATTATGTATGTATGCATACTTATGCATGCATACATACGTATATGCATGTGTATATAAGTATATAAATATATCTTTGTGTTCCTTTCATCACTGTATGAGTATGAATTAAATTTGACAAGTAAATTTATCTAATTATGTGAGGCTGTAACCTCTGCCTTAGCTTTGCTTTTCTGGTACTGCACAGATGTTTCAGCAAGGAGTTTTTATTTGATGTCATCATTCTTAAGTCTAGCCTAATGTCATGGTGATGATTCTTTTGTTGGCATTCTTACACTTCCCCAAAGCTTTTTTCCAGTTGGAGTTGAAATGTTGGTAGAATAAGTAGGTATTAATACATGAAATCCACTTCTCCTTTCTTCTGTAAGGTTTGACAGCACGCAATTAACCAACAAAGTTTATGAGGTGACTTTTTCTTTGTGCGCAGATTTTGGATTCATGTTTGAAAGCTCACCTGGTGGAAATCTGGGCTGGGAGCCTGATATTAAGCTGACTGATGAGATGGTGATGATAATGGGAGGAAAAATGGAGGCAACTCCGTTCAAATGGTTTATGGAGATGTGTGTCAGAGGCTATCTGGCAGTCCGGTAAGGTGTTCTTAACTGCTCAAAAGTGGAAGTGCTTGCATGCATAAAACCAGATGAGAAGATAAATAATAAAAAGCATTTGTCCATAGGAAGTCTGAGCCTGTCAGACTGTCCTGGTACATCTTCCAAACTTTGAAAAAACTTAATAATTCTGCAATTTTGCAGCCTAAATTTGTGGTGAGGGTTCTGTTCTTATGTTATATTTGAAAAATTTCTATATTATTTTCAAGTTATAAATTTGATGTTACACACATTTCTTTATATTCAATTTATAAATGTGTTGTTACACACATTTCCTCACGCAATTTAGTATGCTGTTAAAACTTTGTGGTAAGACCCTATAGGAGAATCAAAATCTTTCTTCTTTTCCCAAACAATTGCATTAATCACCATTTCAGCTAGAGTTAATTAGGTAGGAGATGTGAAAAAGTGCTACACTTTTCTGTTGTAAAATATGCAGGGGTTTTGGTAGCTCAGCTCCTCAGCTGTGATTGCCAGCCAGTCACCATAAAGGTTTGCAACTTTACCTTGCACAAGGTTTGCTTTAACATGCAAAAGCACTAACAAATCTATATCAAGAGGATGTTGAATGTGGGTAGGAGGAGGACAGTGCAGTAGAGCCTAGATAAAAGCTCATGCTATCATGAGTGTAAAGTATTATTGATGTTATCTTACAGAATCAAAGTTTCTTCAGGTAGTAGCCCCAGGAGAGGCTGTCTTGGAGTCAAGATCAATTTGGTTCCTTGAGGGGGAGCAGTCTGGTGAAAGTTTTGTGTCAAGGCAAAAATGTCACCCAAGTAGTAGAGTAATAGCTTGGTAGGTAATAAAAGGTCTTAAGTGGGAGGAGAGGAAGGAGAAAGGAAGCTGGGCTGATGTAGCAAAGAATTACATGGGGTAATTAGGAATTAGAAGATAATCTGCTACTGTGGTATTGCTGGTTTCAGCCTTTCGTGCTGGTTTGATGCAGTAGTTCACCTTTCTGATGCCAAAGAAATGTTGTTTACTAAAGCATTGCTTTGTATAGTCCTCCTTGAGACTGTTCATCTTGCAGCATTCTGAGTATCTGGTAGTCCAATGTAAAGGAGTGAAATTTAATTAAAGTGACAGATTGCAAGCAATGGTATAGCTCCACCAGCAAATGTAAGAGGATTATATGTGTTGATTTAATTACAGAAAAAGGTGGGATCCAGCTTGTTGAACTCCTCAGCTTGCCTGTTTTACTTCCTACAGCTGCAGAAGTTTGAGTGCTATAACCTTTTTGTCCCTTTTTCTTTAGGCCTTACATGGATGCTGTAGTCTCACTGGTTACGTTAATGTTGGATACGGGACTGCCCTGTTTCCGTGGGCAGACAATCAAGCTGTTGAAGTAAGTAAGTGCATGTACGAACTGGAAAATGTTCATATGTTCTTCACAGAACGTATACTGTCACAACTGGTGCAATGAGTATAGGTGTCATGCTGCTCAAATATCTTAAATATTTAGCATTGTAAAAATGGTAACTTTTGTTTATAGACTATCTCAGAAAGTAGGAATTCCAGCAGCCTTTTCTTAGAATTAAGTTCAAGCTGTTCAATGACTCTGCAAGTGTGTGGATTATCTTCAAGTTTGTAGGACTAGCAAAATAAGACTGTAAAGGAAAGATCTACTTTAATTGAGAAGTAATGTCTTGCAGAGTCTGATGTCCTCTGAAATGGTATTGGACTCTGAAAAGCAGCATCTTAAAATTTGTTCTGCAGATAATGCAGTACGGAATGAGACTGCGTTGTAACATCCAACAACTTAGGCAAATACAAATCCTAACGTGACACTTTAAACAGCCCTTCAGGCTTATGCCTCCAGAGTTAGCTCAGCATTTCCTGCATGTAACTTCCTACAGTTTCCTAAAGATAAGCACAGATTCATCAGGTATGCTGGCCTGGAGCTCAAGGGCACTACTAGGTACAAAGATATTTTAAAAGCAGCAGCTGCCTAGAAGGAGGGATCTGCTGTTCCTAGAGTTACTGCTGATGAAAAGTTCACAGTCTCTGTCTGCACTACAAGAGTAACGGCCAGTGCTTATTAAAACATTACATAATTTGTATGAGGCAGTCTCCCATGAAGTAGGTACTTGCAGCTAGTGAAATCAACACCTGGCTAAGCTTGTGCAAAGATGCATTTGTATCACACTCAGAGGAAACCTCACTAATTTTACTCTTGCTTTTTGTGATTTTCTGCATATAGACACAGGTTCAGTCCCAACATGACTGAACGGGAGGCTGCAACTTTCATCATCAAGATCATCCAGAATTGTTTCCTCAGCAACAGGTTTGGCATCTATGCATGTCTTCTCCCTATGGCTAAAGGAAGGTCATCAAGCTTTGAGCAGAGCTAAAAACTGGAGTTTTATCAGTCAGATACCAAACACTTTTGAGTTGTTGATATTAAGGTAATGCAGGAAAGCAGCTTTGCTTCTGAACATGCTGCATCTCCTGCCTTTTACACTGGGAAGGAAGGCTGAAGCCCAGGCTGGTCAAATAGCAAGGCTGGCTAGTCTAAAGAATAGAAAATTTTCTGTCAGAATGAATCTTCGATGCATTTTGGCTCCTGTGTTAGGGCATGGCCAACTGTACTGTTAGGGTTATATATCTAGTTGCAATACCTCCTTTATAGTAGGGTCACTTCTACGGATAAAGGGACAAATAGTAAAGAATGATATTGAATGGCAACAGGAATCGCATGCCTTCTGGTCAGAATGGAGAGAGGTTGATCTTGAAGCTTGTTCCCTTTTATCTTTTAAGGAGAAGGTTTCTTAAAAAACAATATACATGGTCCATTGGTCTGAGTAAGAATGAAGCTGAAAGAGGCCTACAGTGGCTTTTCAAAATCTTTTTTATAATTGCTTGTAGGCCTTAAGTTGCCTGAATATCCTCCTGAAATGCAAAGCTGCTATTCTGTGCAAAAGTATATTTGACTCTTCTCTAGAAATGAGTTCTAATCTTTCTACTAATTTTCTCTTCATGACTTGATACTACATTAACACATTAATCATTTTCCTAGACCATATGTTATTTATTGTATAATATTGGCTAGGGAAAATGCCTCAAGTAGAGAACACTGGCAGTGTGGTTTTTGAATGTCTTGTAGCTGGGCCATGTTTATTTGTCATTTGCTATTCAGTATACTGAATGGAATAATCAGTTCTATCAGATAATTAGCAATTTAAAAATCAACATAATCACCAGCTAGCCAATCAATTGTAGGCTTTTTCCCTTCAAGTATACAAATAGTTTGGTATCTTGTGCAAACCTTTTGAAAGGAAAGGACATGTAAAATGTAATTTTATTACATTTAATACTTAAAAAAAAAATAATGCTTAAACATCATAAGTGCATGTTCTATTATTATCCCAGATAATACAGACTTTGTGGGATATATTGGAGAGTCTAATACAAACTCTGGTGTAGTTCCATATGGGGTCAGCTTGAAACCAGTAAGGCTCACTGGCTCAGATACAGCCCTGCTAGAACTGAATTGGATTTTCTTGTACCTGCTGGTGCATCTGCTCAGAATCTTAGATGAATATTGGGGGTTAGGAAGGGAGTCACACTGCTGTGTGAATACCCAGACCCAGCTTAGTTCCAACAAGCTTGAACCTCTCTACCTATGGCATGGTTAGTCTGTGACCTGAATAAGTTCTGCCCATGGATAATTGAGTTATCTCTAACAAGGCTTAGTTTTGTTTGTTCAGTCACTCATCAGAGATGCTGCTATTAATGCTGTTATTTCCCCTGCACTTTTATTTTCGTTATTAGCATTCTCCTTGATGAAAATTACTTTTATTTCCACATAATCCTGTCTCCATGCAGCCCTGATGGTCTTTCTTCGTTCATTATGCATTTCCTTCTCATAAAACAAACTGCCAATGCAATATAAGATGCTTCTGGCTTATCCAAGATGCTGTTGCTGTTGCCACACTAGAAAAGCAAGGAAATACTTTTTTTTTTTTTTTTAACCTAGTTTAAAGAGCAGCAGGATGACTTGTGCCTTCAGAGCATTCAAAGCTAATTTCCTTCACCCATATTTTGTTTCTGTGGGATCTTGATGTTTGTTTCTGTGACAATGGGTGGGTTTTTTTATAAACTTCTACTTACTTCTGGCTTTGCTTTTCTTCTCTAGGAGTAGGACATATGACATGATCCAGTACTACCAGAATGACATCCCATACTGAGAGACACTAGAGATTCATTGCCGAAGTGAAACGTGACCCTGTGCCCTCACTCCAAACTTGTAATAAATAGGAGATGCTCAGTCCCACCTCGCTATCTTCCATCCTTTGTGTATGTGTGTACGTGTGGGTACAGGTTTCCTGGACATTGCAACAATCAGTCTGATGCATTCCTTTCTTTTTACCAGGTCATAGATATTTCTGGTTTTCCCTGGATTTTTGGAGTTGGGCTGCAATCACAATAAAAATTGTACTACAATTATGAATGTGTAAAAGAGGGAAAGCTTGTGGAGCCTGGTAACTTTTCATGCAATGCAAATGATTTTATAATACCTTTAAAAAGTAAAAAGAAAAAAAAAGAAAAAAAGAAAAATCCCAAAAAACCTTTCCTGCACAATCCCACAAAATGCCATGGAAGGGAAGGGTATGGATTTCTCTTTGGAAGCAGAAATGTTGACTTGTTCTCATTTTACTGTAGAAAAAGCCTGATAATCATCCAAGGTGGTGATGTCTATGTAGCTGTGTTCATACTTTGCACTGTACATGGTCCCTGCTACGTGGTCAGTATTTCATATGTACATGAAGAATGTATTTTTCCTTTGTGTGTTTTAAAAAAAGAGACTCTACTGAAGATATATTTAATCTATAAAATGTAATAAAAGACGTTAGACTTTGTCTGTTGCAAATCTTTTGCCACGCGCTGAGTTTTAGTTTATATACTACATCATTCTGCGGTTGTGTACTGTTCATTATATTGTGACCTTTCTTTCCACTGGAGAAATCAGATTTCTTCTTCAGCTTCTCGTCTGTCTTAAATGACATTGTTTATTCAGAAAAGAAATGTTTTGTGCGAGACTTGCGTACTGCGGAGCTGAAATGTACGACCAAGGTAAAGCTNGGCTGCCCCGCGCGCGGGGAGGCGGGGAGCGGCACGCGCCCTCCGCAGCTGCGGCTGACGGGCGACCGGGAGCACGTGAGGGGGCGCAGCGCCGCGGCGGGCACGCGCCCTGAGCGGGCTCAGCCCTGAGGAGAATTGCGCCCTGTGAGGGAGCCAGCCCTGAGGAGAAGCCGGCCCTTCAGGGGGCTCAACCCAGCCCTGAGGCGGGGCCGCGCTAAGGCGGGGGCCCAGCCCTGAGGAGAAGTCGGCCCTCGAAGGCGCCCAGTCCTAAGAAGAGTTCAACACTGAGGGGTGGAGGCGTCGTGAGGGAGACCCAGCCGTGAGGTCGGTTCAGCCCTGAGGTGAGGCTGCGCAGTGAGGGGACTGGGCTCTGAGGGGGTGGGTGTGTCGTGAGGGATCGCAGCCTGAGGAGTGTCATCGACATGAGGACCTGGGACTTTGAAAGGTGGCCTGGCCCAAGGAGAAGGGCCCTGGGCTGTAACTGCCCACTGGGGCTCCTGGTGTTACATGGGAGCTGGGTGGCGGGCAGCAGGCTGAGCCTTGCAGTGCAGTCTGTGTGTGATGGGTCGGGTGGGCACCAGCCCTGCAGGGCTGATAGTGTGGCTGCACTCACATCTTCTCCTTAGTAGTGTGCCCTTTTGAGCACCTTTGAATCAGCGGTTGAACCTCACTGGGTGAGTTCCTGCTTTGCTGAGGACACTGTTAGTGTGTTTGCTTGGCCTAGGGCAGCTGGAGTTGCTTCGGGGGCAGCTGGTCCAAAGCTGGGCTGGCTGATGAGGCCTCTGCCAGAGAGGGCTGCTGCGGTGGTACAGGGAGATGCACTGCTCTGCTCCCAGCTCAGGGAGGCAGGGGCAGCGAGGGCAGCTTGCTTTGGCTCTGCCTGTAAAGTGGGGGGCCAGGCCCTTTCCTGGAAGAAGGGTTGCAACCCGTCTGTTTAATTAAAAAATGGCTTGGGCTTTTTGCACGGGTGTTAAAATGGGTTTTGTGCCAATGTCTGCTGCCTTTGTGGTGGGTATCTCACAGCGAGATGGGCTCTGACCTCCTTTTCTCAACAGCAAAATGAGAAGGTGCCACTGGCTTTCTAATAATGTTTGGAGGTTCACTGGGGAGAAGTAGTGGCAAGAACTGCTTTAATTGTTGATTTAATTCAGCTTTATTATACAAGGAACTGGGATATGGAGTAATTTTTATGCTCTGTGGCTAGTTGTACCTATTCAGGCTCCATAGGAAAAGGAGCTGATTGACACTACAAATGTGATATACTTACCTCTTTACTGTAACAGGGAGCAGGTGGATTGATTAGATGTGAAGGCTTCTCTTCTTAGGGGAGGTGGTGAGGAGTTCTAATATTTTACTAATTGAAGTTAATGCTTGTGTGCATGTATTTTCCTGCACCTCAAAATAAATGCACCATGTAAAATGAAAACCCAAATGAGTGTCTCAAGCAGCCTTATGATGAGAAGGTCAATCAAGAGCCAGCATAAATCGAGATGGCATGAGAAGTTGCTCTCTGCAATGAGTACAGGATAAATGAATGCTAATAGGTGTGAACTTCCTAACAGAAGCTTGTAGTAGTATTATTAGAAATATCTGGGGCTAAAAGGGACTATCAACTGGTGAATAATGGTATTAGGAATAATAAATGGAGCTCTGCTAATACTGGACTTCAGAAAGCTACTCCTACCTGCAAATCTCAACCCACATAGCAATTTCTGTGTGTTCTAGCATAGGATGTGTAGAATTTGCTGGAATGCAATTAAAGCCGTCCAGGGATTTATGTCAGAAACTGGGTGAGTTTGAGTGTTCTTCACAGTGCTTGCTTATTTTACATACTTCACTCAGGCTGCCTGGAGAGCTGACGTGATCTTAGTTTCTTCTGTCAAGTTAATCCAGAGAAATGAAAGCAGCTGGAGCCAATTGCGTGTAGAGGTCAACTGGAGTTATCACAAGAGCAAGTTGGTTTGCAGTATGCTCTTTAAAACTACGACTGCATTTGAGATCTCTTGGTTGTTATAATTTTTTTCTGCTATGAAGCTTGTGGAAATGTTGTGAATGTGTTAAAATTCCTTGTTAGTAGGAAAGATGAGCTCTTAGGACTTTCTCACTGTGGTTTCTGGTGATGGTGTGTGCCAAAGCTCGGCTGGTGACATCTGCAGATTTCATTTTCACAAGTTGACCGTGCCTCCTTCTCCTCCCCTCAGGGTTCCTGACCTCAGCACAGAGGTGGGAGAAAAATTCTCTATGATTGAGCATCCATTGAGATACAGAGGAGATTAGGTAGTTTACATTTAATTGTGCAAGGCAGTACCCTAAAGCTGATTCTTCCTAAATGGGGTGTGTTCTGTATCTTCATCCAGGGAGGCTGAGGAGGTGAGAACACTAAGGTGCTCCAGTATTTTGCAAGCACTTTGGAGGTACTGAATCAGTGCAGTTGGAGATGACATAGACTTATGCCACCTTGATCGTCCCACCAGGGAAGGATATGCCCTTTATGTGAGGAGGCTGGCAGGACTTTCAGAAGTTGCTCAGGTAATTAAGAACAGATAGAATTAAGATGTACACAAAGGTATTTTGAAGGTTTTTGTCCTTGAACCTTTTGCCAGAATATGTCTTGATGCCTCCACAGCCCTGGGAGAAAAGAGACTTCAAAAAAGGACGGGGGGAGGGGGGGAATGCTCTCTGGGGAAAAAAAAATAGTAAAGATGCTCCCATGATTTTTCCACTCTCAGAAATCCTAGGTCACGGTGAGAGACAGAGTTCTCTGGCTGTCCCCGCTGCAGTTCTTTCTGTGTTGGCCGTGCATATAAAGAGCCTTTAAGAAAGGAGCAAAATTTATAGTGATTCATTTGCATCTGATGGACCCAGGGTTCAGTGCTACTGGTAACTTGATCAGCACTATTCAAATGCTAATCTCATTATGTGTGTTAGAGACTGAAGCGCAGCAATCCACCGCCATTAGCGCAACGTGCCTGTGTGATGTTCTGGCTGGTGCGCAGGGCTGCAGTACCCCCTGCGGGCACCAGCACATGCTGCATAGCATCAGGGGTGATACGGGCAGAGAATGGGAACTCGGTGGAGGAGCCAATGAAATGAGCAAATGTTGGGAAGAGGAGCTAGAGTCCTCTTTGGAAAATGCTGGAGAGGGGGGAAGGGATTGTGGCCAACAGTACAGTTTAGATTAGATTTTTTTTTTTACATTTTCACCATAAATATGTCCATCTTTTCTTCTTGTTTCCACATGAACACTGTCAAAAAAAGAGCAGTGAACAAAAGTATTTGTTCTGAATGTAGATACAGCTTAAAAGCATGATTAATAATGATCTGACATGAAAATTAATGCGTTTGTGCTGCTTGGTGTTAAGACATGGTATTTTTGCTGGTCCTATGCAACAAGGACTAAAATCTGCTGGGCAGCATGTGGCATGCTCAGAGAAAGCATGCACAGGGGTTATTTATAGATAAAGGCTCTCTGACAGCACCTTGAAATAATGTTTGGAGGTGCTGCTGCAGTTTCCAGGCCTGGTGTGAAGGAGGCCTACCCAAGGCTGTTACCTACGGTATGTCAGTGGTGGGTTGATTGGCTTGAGGTTTTTTGTGCTTTTGTAAGGATTCTGCATTTGGCAGGTCACAGGAGTTACAATCCTGAAGAAGCAAGGTTTGTGAGGTGACATAGTGTATTTATTAGATAAGCTACTTAGCTGGCAAAAGCAGATAAGCTCTGATAATGTGCAGTCCTGGCATCAGCTGGCTTATTAAATAGCACAACCGCCCCAAAAGGACTGTTTCTGATGGGCAGTTGCACTGCAGCAGCCCTGTTGCTAGAGCTTTATAGTTCTAGGTGATGCCTTTGTGTTTATTTCTGGTATGTTATCAGTTGCCTAACAGCAGTGATAGTGTTTCTGTGAGTCTTGTGTCCCTCTCCAGGGTTAACACTGCCATGGTTAGCCTCAGTGCTTACTGTAGCAGCGACGAACTGAGAACATGCTTGTGTTAAGGTTTATGAATATTGTGCGTGGCTCTGTTTGCTGCTTGCAAGGGGGGGGGGGTACAGAAGAGGAAGGATAAGGCAGTGACATAGATAAGCAATCACAGTTATCATGCAGGTGGACAACAATGGCTGGCAGTTCACTGAAGGGAGAAGTTACCTACCTGACTGCATTCAGGTATCTCTTCCCAGGGGAAGCCTGGCAGCCAAAAGGGGAAGGGAATTGGGAGTGATTGTTGGGAGTGTGGGTGTAAGTGCTCACACAAAGACTGTGTTACATGCCCTGACACCACCCCCCACCCCCCCACCAACTTTTGGAATTAAAAACCCCTCATTGATAACAAATACAGAGCTAGGAATGTGTCTTGGTCTGTTCTTAAGCAAGTTGTCTCAGCTTTGCAATGATAAGCCTGGCAAAACAGATTGTGCCTTGCTGTGGGAGGGGAAAAAAATGTCTGAATTGTAGCAAATCTAGGAGACAGTCCAAGCTGCACGTATTGATTAGGAGTAAACATGGGGTGGTAACTTTGGCCCTGATGTAAGAAGGGGTGAGTCATGGAATTCCATCCGTGTAGAGGTATAGGAGTGATACCTCAGGGAGAATGATATGCCTCTGGATAACAAAGATAAAATCATATATTGCTGTCATGTAGTTCTCTTTCCCAGTGCAAGACGCAATGAGTTATATTTGGACTGATGCATCTAATATTTTTTAAGATGCTTGCTGTTAGCATACAGATGAAGACTGTATGTGTACATCTTTGCATGTGCCCATGAAAACCATTTCCATGCTGAGAACTTCACATTACTCTTTGGAGCACAGTCCTAGCAGCTTCACAGTACCAGACCTCATTACACAGAGAATTCTGTACGTATTGCAAAGCTGTTTCTTGTGTGGGACAGTGCTGTGCCTGTGTGGTAGCTGATTGTACATAAGTAATCTAATAAAGCTACTTATGGGTGTTGTGCTTGAAAGAACTTTATTAACCTAGGTAAGTCACAAATTGCAGGAACACATGTTTTGGCATTGAGAGTCAGAAACTTGCGTCTTAGTGCCAGGTCTGGTTGCCTGTACCAGCTTGAACAGAAAAAGTATTGGGAGAGGAAGGTTCAAGATTCTTGGAGCTGCAAGGATAACTGACTGACTAAACAATTTTGCCAAATATTAGAGGTTGTAAGTTAGTAGAACCTTCTAGAATATATGATCTCTTACCACCTAGATAGAAACTGTTTCTGTGCAGTTTTCAGAGGCCCCTTGAGCCCCAAAGGGATTCCTGGCTCCAGGTTTTGGGCTAGGGTGTTAGGACATGACATTTTTGCTTGTCCTGTGTAACAAGGACTAAAATGTGCTGGGCGGCATGTGGCAGACTCAAAGACAGCATTAAACTCAGCTTTCTTATTTTCCTTTGGAGCCAGGAGTTACTCTTCACTCAGATGACTTGGGCCGGGTGGAAGTGAAGAGTAAAGCTGCTTCCCATGGCTGCAAGGAAGGGTCCCAGCAGCGCCAGTGCAAAGGGCATCTGCTGCCTTTACTGCCTGGGATCCCAGATGAGAAGAACAGGGCAAGAACCTCGTGAGGTGTGGGAGGTGAGCTGAGGTACAGTTCTCCCAGAAGACAGACTTGAAAACCACTTGTGCAGCCCTGGTAGGTGGCAATGCTTTCCAAACCTGTTGCCTTTAGAGCTCTAGTGATTAGAGGCTGACCGTGAGCTCCGGGCTCAGCTCTACCACGGGATCTCTGAGCTGCACGTGAGGCTGCATGGGGCTCACTGCTGCCTGTTCTTAATCGAGATCCCGCTAATTTTCTCGGCCTCGTTAACCGCAGCCCCGCAGCTCTGTGGGCTGAGCGGCAGAGGGCACTCTGAAACAAGCGATGGTGCCTGCGACACACGGGCCGAGCAATTGAAGGGAAACAAATCTGACTTTCCTGTAAGGCAAGCAAGTCTGGCAGGAAAACCTTGCCGTGACCTTTGGTTGTGACATATCTGTCACAGCAGGCACTGAGTGGTAGAGCTAGCAAGTACCTGAGTATCAGATATGAAATTGCTCAAGAGTCTGGCAGTTTGTATTCCGGCATATTCTGCTGGGGAGGTTTTTGACCTTCCGAGGCACATAAAGGAAATGTGTTTTGCTGACTCTGCATTGTTGTCTCAGGTGAAGCCTTTAAATATATGGGTCTCCTCTCATATAGCAAGCATACAGAAATCCATAGTGCATTTACTAAAAAATCAGAGGTTTGTTGCGGATGATGCAGTAGTTGTTATTGTTGCACTGTGTTGGATGAGCAGGAGCTCTATTCAGCTCCAGAGGTGACTATATTTCTGTGGTTCAGTGCATGTACATTTTTTGGAAAGCTGCTTTGGTGTGAAAGGTACTCTATATGCAGGCTCTGATGTAAGTTGTCCATTATTTTAAGGTTCATGAGTACTTACTAAAAAATAAAAACCTCCCCACATAGCAGTACTTCACCTTCTCTCTTACCTTTGAGCAATTTGCTTTGGGCTTTACCTTTGCAGTAGACATTGTGGGTAGATGGCACTGTGAAATCTTTAAACCTCACAGAATAAGCAGAACACAGGTGGTAGGATGGGGCAAGAAAACATGTCCAAGAGAAGAAAACAATTTGAATCAGTGCAGCTTATAGAGGTCATTGATTATGAATCATTCCTGTGGTCATTTTGAGTCCCGGCAAGTAGTAGTTAGTTTTCCCCATGCTGCCTGTGACAAAGGTGGGATCAGGTGTTTTGAATCCTCTGCCATGAAGATAGCCCTGGTCTGTGCTGTTACCAGGCTTGAAAAACACTGTCTAGAGATGGATCCCAACAGAAACCTGGGCTCTGAAAAGTGTTTTCTCCCCACCCCACGCGTAAACTGGGATTTGAATTTCAATGTTTTCAGCATCAAGCCCGGCCTTTAGGCTGCAACCCCAGACAAGAAAGAAAGAAGCAAGTCCAGCTACAGCTGTGGTTGTGTCACAGATCAGAGCTGAAACAGAGGGGCAAACAAATATACAGTAATTTCAAGCTCATTAGCTGGCAGACAGGATGACTAGATCAGAGGGAGGGATTAAGCTCTAGGTAAGAAGACAAACCTGCCAAGGAAACCTTAGTTGGATCTGTGATGAAACCTCAGAAAGACCTCAGGAACCTGAAAACCCGGTTGGTTTCCAGGACAATGCTGAAATTAGTTTTTCTCTCTGCTGACACGGTGATCCTTCTTCCAATTTGAAGAGAGTTTTCTTTCCTTTGAGATGTAGCTCTTATCAGCTTGTGGGACAAGTGACTCAGTGCAGTGCCTGAGGCTATGGGAACAGGGATGATGGTAACTGAGTTCCTACCCATCAGCTGAGCCTGGAAAACCAATCATGTTTGTATTCCTGCTTTGTCTCAGCCAAAAGGTAAAACTTCTAAGCTTAAATCTCACTGAAAGTTCCTTAAAACCAGAACAGGCTTAAGAGCAGGTACACCAGTTCCCAGCTTCATCAAGGAGCAGGAATTTATGTTGCCATAACCCTGTCATGTGGGATATGCAGTGGACCAAATCCGTTTAGAAATGCTTGAAGTGAGACGTAGGGAGCTTGATTTCTTGCAAAAGATGTGCTCTGAATTTGAGAGCTGCTTTGGCTGCTCAATTCTTAGGGAACTTGAACCCAATAGGATGTAAATTGGTAATCCAAAAGTCAGCTGCCACTTTTAGAGAAGTGAGCACATCTGTGTACCTGTGCAAGGGAGCTCGCAAAGTACAAATTGAAAATGGAATCCTTTTTTCTCTAATATCTACTACTGGGATTTTTGAGCATTATTGGTGATACTATAGGTAAAAGTGATGTTTCAGCAGATGCAACTGAGAATGACTCAAATTTAAAACTTTTTTACAATGGAGCCTGCTGATGATTCTTATCCCTCAAAGTTATTGTGGTTTGCCCTTTTCCCAGGAGATTGGGTCTACTAATTGTGTAGAAGTAATAGGAAAAGCAAAACTTGTCCTTTACTTAATTAGGGAGCCTTTGCAAAAAGCTCTCCTTGGTGTGCCCCTACAAGCTGTCACCACTAGATGACACCATGACTCTGACAACGGGGTCCAGATGAACCCTAAAACCAAGGGCATTTTGCCTGTTTTGGAGAGTTTGTTACAAACCCAGAACATGGGCTGGATTTGCAAACTTTTCAGTGAACCAGGGTCAAGTTTCCCCTAAATGCAGGCTGAGGTTTGAGCAGAATGGGCTCAGTTCCAGGTGACAGGGTGGGACTTACGATTTGGGGTGGAAAACATCTGAGCATTTGACTTGCAACCAGGCTGATCTTGGCTGTGGTTATGCTTGGAGGGCCTGTGTGTATTTGAAATAAAAATCTCAAGACCGAGGTTCAGGGAGTATGAGCCTGCCTGAGCCAAAACCAGAAGGGGTTTGCACGACCCTGCTGTGAACTGCTGTAAGAGGGTTTCACGTGACTTCATTGCTCAGCTGAGGTGGGTCCAGGCATGAACCCACCAACAGTATCCAGACCTGGTCAGTGGTAGCCCTGCTTCCCTTTTAACCCATTGTCACTGTGGGTGGTATGTAACTAAACACTTGACGGGCAGTCAGCACATCTTACCAGGCTGTCACCACACCTGGCTTAATAGCTCACTGTAGCGTAATGGTGGCTCAGCCACTACAGGGGCAGCCTTGTCTCCGGGAATGCTTTGTTTTCTGATCAACTGACTGACTCATTACCCACCAGCAGAAGGTGTCTGTTCTTCCTGGAGTGTCTTTCCGGGCTCTCTTTAAATTGTGCAGACTCTAGCAGGTACAACTCTGCAACTATTCATTGAGCAGCGGCTGTTGCTTGCTGCTACTTTCTCTTTTTTGACACAGGAAATGCTTAGTGATTTCTTAGCCTGAAAAAAGCTTCTTTCTCCTGTAATTACCGTGTATGTACACCTACTCAAGTCACTCTTTCATTGATTTCTTTTGTCCCTTTCAGTGAGACTCAGAGGATGTTAATAAACCAACCTACACCTCTTTAACTTTTGCAAAGGGTATTTCTGCATCCAGAAGTTTGGTAACTATCATGTAATTATGTGGCTCCTAGGATAGATTCAGGGAATTGATAATCTAAAAGATGTTTGTACAATGCTCTGTCACCTCCTTTGAAATTCATGTCTTTCCTCTACCACCTCAGCAACAATCCTCACATGCAAACTGGATAAATATCTTGTAGCAAGGAGTCAGCACAGAGTCAGGACATTTACCTAATGAGAATATTGTGTGTAAGCTGCCCCCAAATGCCTGCTGTCCCTGTGTCCCACACTAGTCGTGGCCTACAGGGATCCAGCAGTTTGACAGGTCTTTTTGGTAATGCTGTGACTCCCAGTAGTGCTTGGAGATTTGGATTTTATTTTGACAAACTTGTAGTTCATGGCAGTTTCCTGAGTTGTTAACTTCATACATAGATATTTTCATAGGATGCTCAGACAGCTAGCTAAAACAAACTAGCTGTATTAATACAATTATCTTGTGCTAATTTGTTATGTATGTAGAAAACTCTTTCAAAATAACATTCATAAAAGCTTCGTTACTATTGTAAGGTTAAGTATCTCAGAAAACCCCACTACAAATATTTTGGTTTATTGTTTGTTTTTGTCGACAAAATAGTGGAGTGTTTACCATGAATCATCCCGAAGTTTTGCTCTAGTTGGAATATGTTTTTATGGAAGTCAGCTCTTATGTAAGGCTGGAATTTGTATTTCTGGTGCTTGATGATACTATGTCTTTTGCTATATTTGCTGATGCAGTCAAAGAATTCTAAAGGATTAGTTTTTACAAAAACTCTGTTCATAGCCCATCATGGAACAGCAGTATTACTATTCCTATTTTTAATTAACATCTAAATGAATTTACCAGCATACAGCATTTGAGTCTGTAGCTCACCAGAAAACGCTGAGGGCCTCTTTGGAATGCAGGTACACTTGTTACCTTGCAAGGCTGCAACACTGTAGCTGATTTTAATGAGACATTGCATATTTTTATTCACAGTTTAGACATGTCATTCTTATGACCCCTCACATGATTAGGCATTGTTTGGTGGGAGATGCAGGATTCTAGGAGAGGCAAACTCTTTCGTCTTTGCACTGTGATAGTTCAGCCCAACGTACTCTGCCACAAGTGTTGTGTAAAACTGACACCAGAACAGATCAGAGGAGGTAATAGAAGTAAAACACTTGGGTACTCATGGCCTAGAATGCCAGTGGTAGTCTGGATGTGTTGTCTGTATCTGGTTGTTCCTGTCCAAGTCTGGAACAGCAGGAGTGGTATTCAGATGTGTTCACTGGGTTATCACAAGAGAAAGAAAGTAGGAGTTCAGTCAGTCTCATGTGATACTTCTCCTGGCAGAGAATTGGGTAACTTTCATCTCTTATAAGCCTTCCAAAATTAATTGGAAATTTTTTTTTGCATTGAAAGCCTTTATTGCTTAAAGAAAATTACTGCTTTCATACTGCAGAGATTTCTTGCTGTGTCTAAAGACATGAGATAGAGCTATATCCAGCACTCAGCACTATGTTGTCTAAACTTATGCTACTCTTAATGTTTTCCTGAAGTCCTATGCGAGCTTATGTTATTCCAAAGGGCCAATATACTACGGGAACCACTTTTTTCCTTTGCCTGTGAAGTACCTCTGGAGCAGATGTGTAAGGGAGCTGAGTGGAGCTGCCACAAGCACCTTCCAGGGCTCTGTGCAGTTTTGCTCCAGAATTAACGGGCCATGGTCTCTCTGAATGTTGAGACCATTCTGTAGGTGTTCCTTCTAACCCTTAACCTTTCTTCCTCCACTGCCATTAGCAGAGTATGAATGGGGAAAGAAATAATTCCTGTATCTCTTAGCCCTTAGCCACCCTGCCCCTGATCTGCCAGTCTCACAGTATTCAATGTAGCTCTCCCCAGTGGTGGAAGACTGACAGCCTCCAGCATGGACACTGGAGTCAGGAAACTCCAAACGTCTGTGCTGGGAGCACTGTACACCTTGAACTATAAAGAACTTTGCAGGAAATAGCAATGTTACTGAAACATCATCACTGCTTGTAAATGTGGATTTCTGATATATTCTGTGACTGACTTTTACTTAGGGGCCTGGACATCTCCTGAAAACCTGACTTTCCTGCAGGATATCTGGGAGGCTGAATGGGACTGTTTAACAGGGTGAAATGTCACTGCAACAAGCCTCTTTGGTGCAGATTTTTATAATGCTTGTAGCTCTCTGTGTGGCTGGGGGTAGGGAATTTCTTGCCTGAGAACTGATACACTACAAGTTAGTGCTTGCTGCCTGCTCACATTCTGCATGCTGATGTGATAGAGAAGCAACCCAGGAAGCTGATGGAGAACCAGAGAACTGTTGTAGTTTGGAGAAGACAGGAGACATACGTGAGAATCAGTGTGGTTGTCCTTCTGTTCTGCTACCTGTGCCTGATCATTTGTTCCCACATCTACACACAGGATAGCAAAGTAACAGCTTGGCCTTGTGCTGGGTCCTCCAGCTGAAGTCAGGAATTAGTATTGTCTTTGCTAGCCAAATTTCACTGGTGCTGTTTTAACACCACACTGCATCTACTCTCCAACAAGCTTCCCACGTGGATGGTCCTGCAGGTTGCTCATGCAGATAACCTAAATGGCACAAGTGGTGCACAGAGCTGCCAAAATGAGAAGCTCTTCTCAGCGGTGTTACTCAATGGGCTGCATTATGTTGGGAAGGTCAGCAAGAGAGCCTGGGTCTGTTTGCCTGTCTGTATCACAGGGTGATGTAAAGAGCCTCATGTTGAAATTACTCTGTGACCTCTGGACTGGAAGTGCCAAGGCTTGGCACTTCATCAGAAGACCTGTTGGGCTCCTAGCAATCCTCCTGTTTGTTGGGCCTGCTGAGACCCCAGTGGGGAAGGATTTTCATCTTCTCTTTTATGGCCAGATAAAGAGAGGCCTAAAGAGACTTGAGTCAATGCAGACTCCTAATGTGCCCAGCTCTAGCCCAAGAGCTGCTGATGCCTGTCATGGAGAGATTTCAAAGCTGAAGAGTTTAAGCAGGGCACTGAAGCTCTCCCTAAACGTGAAGCGAAAGGCTGGGGGGCCATTCAGCAGGGCCTCAACCAGTGAGTTGTCGGTAGGTCATGTCAGTGTCAGACAGACTCCCTGCTTCTATAGGGGATGAGAGCATAACTGCAGGAAATGAACAAGTAGGCATGGCTTCTTGCTTGAATTCCTGCCTGTGGAAAAGGAACTCCAGCAAAGGCTGTTACTCTCCAGTTTGATTTTTCTTCTCTCATTCTTCCATCTCCCTGTCTGGCCATTCATACTGCCTGCCTGTTTGTTTGTTGGCTGAGTGCCTGCTGAATTATTTACCAGGCTGACTGAATTAAGCAGCAGCGAAAGCAGACAAGTGAATCCCACCTGAGACTCTTCCAGGGAGAGGGGGGTGGAGAAGTGGGGTGTGTGTAGGGAGTGTTGATACATAGTAGTTAATTAAATATACCAGCCCATTCCAGGCAAAAACTTGTGGGAGGAGAAAGTGTTGCCCTGAGATGGCTGAAGAAAGCTAACACGCCAGCTCAGGTAGCAGAGTGCCTCATCTCCAAGCTGGGTGGGGGTCCTGCTGCTGGGAGTTGCCTTCAGCCATTGCAAGTGTCATGTCAGCGCAGTGGGATGTGGCAGGGCTGTCAAGCAGCCATTCCCCTCCACCACATCAGTTGTGTTGTTTATGATGGTTGTTGTGTTGTGTGGGGTTAATTGGGTTAATGAGTGCATTGTACATTATTAGAGGCTGAATTGGCAATTATGCTAATTATTGTGTCTCCCAAAGTGCCACAGTTACTGAGGGATGTTTAAAAGGACAGAGGTTCTTGTACCACATACTAAATCAGAGCTGAGTATCTGGACACCAAAAGACCTCTCTTTACCAAATGGTGGTGCACTGGGTGTTTAATGTAAGAAAACGTCTTCTTGTTGGCATATCCCTACCAGCAAGAATGTCCAAGCTTAGCAGACGGTCCTTAGCTCATGTAGGTCCTCTCCTGTCTGTGCATCTCTCAGCTATAAAGTCTTACAGATGACAAAAATGAGACATCATTCTGTGATATATCTGGTCTGGTTATTCTCTCCCTAGAGCACGTGTGCTCCAGTATGATTGCTTTCTTCAAGGCAGTGCTCCCTACCCTGTGGTGGACACAGCCTTGTAACTCTGAAATGTGCCATCATCACGGTTCTTCAGACTGTAGCAGTTGGTTGAAATGCCAAAGATCTTCCCAAGACTCTGTTCTCCTTCCCATTGCTTTCTGCCTGGGCTGAAAAGCAACAGTCTTCCCATAGGTCACTATTTGCCAAGGTGCAGAAGCAGATTCTGATTTGTAGATATGCTAGTTTGGGCTGTTCTCTAGGTTGCCTCACTTTGTCACATGATTGGTTGTTACTGTCATGCCACTGTAATAATGCCATCCTGGCTCTTCCTACTAGGTAGGTCTCCCAGTAAAGATAACCGAGGGATGCCTTTGTGCCCTAAAACTAGCTTTGGAACATTGTTTCTGGGTACCGAGCAGTTGCAAACTATAAAGCAGTATGGGGATTGAGAAAGGTGATTTTCCCTGCTTCCATGGGCTCACGCGTGATGCCCACCAAGATTACTACTGGCTTCAGTGAGAGCAGAACTGAGGCTCAGAACTGGGGAATGCCACAATTTACTCCAAGTCATCCTTAATGCTGATCTGAAAGATGCTTATTCAAAGCAATATGTGTGGGCTGCACAGCCTTTCAAAAGGCTGTTTAGGTATCTAGTGGTTAACCTGTGCTGAGCTCCATGCTGGTTGCAATGTCTCTGGTTACTCCTTAGGTGTAGCCAAGCTCATGCAGTATAGCTAAAAACTGGGCATTAGTTCAGACTGCAGAATTTATGACATCTGAGGCCTAAACCAGGAATTGATGCACCTTTTTAATCTATAGACTGTTTCTCATATTGTCTTTTCCCTGAAAGAGTGTTCATCTCACCCAATTTAGCAGAGAAAGCCATCTGTCCACTAAGCTACTTGTGAACCTGGGAACGCTTTAGTTGCACGTGTACAATACAGAGCATCTTTGTCCACAGCCAGGTGATTGAGAACTGGTCCCTGTCAGCCCTTTCTTCCACATATGGATACACAAGCTTGAGTATAATTAGGAGAGACTTAACCCCTCTAATCAGCCTGCTTGCACTGCTGTCTCCCAGACTTCTGACTTCTTTACAGCATCTCTTCCCTTCCAGAATATGGCGTGTCAGAAGAGGCGACCAATGCAGACTAGTCCTTATTGTCTATAGCATCAGCTTACTGTGTGAGGTAGAATACTGTCTCCGGAAGGTGGATAAAGAGGAGCTGGAAATGGCAAGACATGAGAAGAGCACTGTGCGATCAAAAGCACATGCCTCATGAATTTATCATGAACTAACTCTGTGGGACTCTTGCTACATAAATCAACTGATAACTCACCATGTAAAAGATCATATACAACAATTCACCATTTCCTTCCCATTTCTGCTACAACCTTCTTTCTGAAATTCACTGTACAATTGGTGCTCACACAGACTTCTCTGTTGCAGAGATATGTATGTGGCACATGAAGGTAATGGATTTTTCTTGAATAACCTATGCAAGTACTGTCATGTTTTGCATCAACAGTAAGTGATTTCATATTGCATAAAGCAAGGAGTTTAAAAGAGTTGATGACCCTTTCTGGCTTTATTCCAGATGGGGGTCATGTGTCTGGGTTACTGCCCAACCTTTTCCAATAAGTTAATTCCCACTCTTAGAATTGTAATGGCTGCATTGAGCTGTGCTTCCCTCCATAATGATTACTTACAGGAAAGAAAAAGCGCTTTTTCATTGGACTCCAGCATTCCTCCTCATGCCTTGCCAGTATTTTGTGCAGGCACCTACACGTTGCACTTGCTGTGAAAACTGAAGCATCAGGTCCGAAACTGCTGCTGGCGTGAGCATACATGTCACATTCTAAGGCTCTGCAGCAACATTCGAGTCAACCAGTTCTATACTGTCCTCATTTCTGCAACTAATTTAATATATTTCTTTAATAAGAAAACTTAATTGTCTTGGATCATCATCAGATGTTGTCTAGCTAGATTTCAGCAAAGCACTTTATAAGGTATCTCATGGGAATTTTATACTTTCAAAGAAAACTGAGATTAGCATATAGTACCGTAGAAAAGGGGCTAGTGACAGAAGACTGCACAGGAAGGGAAGTCACACGGGTAGAATTCTGCCAGAACAAGGTTGATGTATTTATGAATGTTAATTCTACTATTTATGTACAGATTCACTGGACAATATTAGGACTGCAGAAGCATCTGTATATACAAAAGTATCAGAGCAGCTGAGGGCCCCTCTTCCTTTGCCTTTTTACCCATTGAACAGTACTTCCCTGCTCTAGTCTCTGCAAGAGGAAATGACCCTTTCTGGTGCTACCATCCCCTGCTGTGTTTCAGAGAGATTTACTGCTCTCTGCTCACTGACTACTTGGGAGCTGGTATAAAAGCAAATACCAAAGGGATGCATATGTCAGCAAAACTCGTGCTCCCTGATTACTCAAGTTAGGCCAGGGATGGGCTTTTTGTCAAAGGAGAGATTTTAAGTCTGGATCTGTCTTCCATGGGCAAGGTCAGAATTTTCCTCGAAGTCTGCTCCTGTCCGCTTGTCTGAGCTTGGAAAGGGGAGAGATAGTCCTACCTACCATGTCAAAGGAGATGTCAGTTCCTGGCTGATACCAATACCAATGTTGAAGGGAGATCTTTCTATGGCACGTATAACCAAGCAGATAGCTGTATGTGAGCATTGGGGTCATCTTGCCTCAGACCCGTAATACTTGGTGCAGCTGCTACTGCTGTACGATGGCAAAGTAAAGGTAATTTCCCTGCTTGGCACACTTGGCAGGGAGATGATGGAAGAGGTGCACCTCAGGGAGCAGGTGCTTGGGCAGAATGACTGAGGGAGTACCCAGATAGTACAAGAGAGAGATTCAGAGATGACAAGGGAGAAGAGATCATATGGGAGTGGAAGAGAGGAAGGAAGGTATCCAGAATAAAATGAAAATAAGGGGTGGAGTACTGTGGGAGGATACAGACAGGAACTTACCTTGGCAGCAGTCTGGAGAGGATGATTTTCTTCTTCCTTTTTCTTTCCGAACCTCTACACTTTCTCCCTTTTCTCACATAGATAACTTAACCAGCTTCCCCCATGGCAAGTCAGTCCAGCACGCATTCTGCACTGCTCAGCTCTCAATGACCGGTCGATCTGTGCTGTTTGTTGAGATGCTCTTCTCCGTTTTCCATTTTCCCATATGGGAGTTTGATATCAAGAACAAACCTTCAGATCTGTCCCACTGGCTGGAGATGATGTGTTAACAGGAGAAGCGAAGGGAGCCATTCATGCCTGGCACTTTGGAGCTGTTTCCTCTCCCAGTCATGGATATTTGCTGAAGAGGTATTTTGGTTTAACTGTAGCTTATTGGATTATGTGATTATGGCATTTAAATTCTTTATTAGATCTTTTCTATCTTCGTCCCTGGGGTTGAGAGGGACTTGTTTTCTGGCCTTTGATGCATTTGAAAAGTCAGGCTATTTGTATCACTGCTCCTTTGCTTTGATTCTTTGACTCCTCCTCTGGGGAGCATTCTGATGTGCAGAGTGCAGCTTTGTGTGTCTGCTGCATGGGATGTGTTTGTGGTTTGTTTTTGTACTGGGTACAAACTACCCTCCTGCTCCCTTTGCAAGTTGTCATGAAAGCAGTCTATTGCTGACCAGTTCTTTTGGAAAACTTGTGTTTGCTGAAAGCTGTAAAGAAAATTCAGTATTTTGAGAGACGCAATACCTTCACTTGGAGGGGATGGGTGGCATTGCAGCAATGCTCTGATTTCCCTTCAGCCCCTTTCTCCTGTGTCCAGAAAAAATATTATCACTATAGTTCACTCATCAAAAGAATACTCTTCATGTTCTGCTGTATCTACTCTTTCCAGATGATTTTGACTGAGCTGCCAGGAGCGGAGGACTCCTAACCCCATAGTGGGTAGTGAGAAGCTTCTGCTCTGGTGCTTCCCCACAAAGCAGCACCCTGTCAGCAGAATATCAGAGAAGGGAAATTTGCTTAGCCTGCAAGAAAAGGTCAGGCCCAGTCCGGTAAACCCTGCTAAGAAGGGTCAGTGTGGTGAACCAACTTACGCTTCATTTGTCACCTGTCAGTACTGAGCGTGATACACATAATAGCATGGTAGTGGAAAGGACAAAAGGGATTTCTGATGAGGAGAAGTGAGGTAAGCCGTAATTAAAATGCTGAGGGAAATATCCCATCTTGGAGCTGCGGAGTTTCTCTTGTGAGCTCGGATGTTTTCACACGTGCTCCTAACACACAGCACAGCCCCTCCTGTACCCCCTAGCACCTGTCCATGGTTGCATTCTCCGTGGTGTGTCATATTGGGAACTGGAACCAAATAAAAAGGAAGACTGAACCTTTGTGGATGTAGGCAATGAATGCAGCATGAAGATCTGCTGGTGCAGAGCGCAGGCTCAGTCTGAGGTGCTGACTGAGGGAGCAGAGAGGAGTCTCCCATGCTTATGTTAATTCTGGAATTAATCTCCCCATCTAGCATGGGTGAAAAAGGGGCTTATTGGCCCCAAGGAGGACAATGGTGGTGTTAATGGTCACCTCAGCAACAAGAAACAAGGGGTTCCCCTGCCCTTCCTTTCCTTGTAGGATGAGCTAAAGCCTGTATCTGTAGTGGCTGGTTTGTGTATAACCTCTCCTGCATAAACGGTTACTGCTGCATTCCTGCTTTTCCCAACACTGAGAACATGCATGTTTTCTCCTCTTGTTCCTGAGTAGTTTCCAGCTAGTGCTATGTCCCTGTATAAAATACTCGCCTCTACTCCGTGGCACAGCCTGCTTCAGTGTTGAAGCATATGCTAGCTGGAAACAAGCAATTTGGTGACCTCTTTTTCTCCCAAGGCACAGTTTGGAAATAACTTTGCAAGGGCTGCCAGTGCCCAAGCAGTAATTTGGTTCCCACATCCTGCTCACCATACGTGAGAGCTGCTCTTGTTTTGCATGGCGACAACTGGCAGAGCAGGCTGTGAACCCTGAGCCTGCATTCTACCTCACCCCCAATACTTGTTGCTTAAGTGGGCCTGAACTATTTTTAAAGAAAACTGTTCAAGTGTCATTAACAACAAAGTCATAATGGCAACCTCTGACACAGCTGGAATACATCTGCAAACACTTGGAATAGGTAACAGTTTGATGAGGGCAAAGTTGTATCAGACTGCACACTGCTCCTGGAGATTTAAAAGCCTTGGTGGGGTTAGCACGACCTCTGGTTTGGCTTGGAAGCACATTGTGTTCAGGAGATATTGGTAAATCATGGCAGCTTCTTCCTTCTGGAGAGTGTCAGGATGTAGGATACCAAACAAAGAGATAATTTAGCTGCCAAATGTAGCCCTACTCTTCATGCATTACCTCACTATTCAAAAGTTGTTGGATTTCTGTGCCATTTTGGAGGGTGGAGGCTGAGCTTTCTGGGTTGTCATAGGCTGTCTTTTAAACAGCTGCCTGCACTTGGTAACTGTGATCACTGTAGTTAAATGACTAATGGTTCACATTCCCTAAACTTGAAAATAGTTATGGTGCAGATTTTGCTGGGGTGAGTTTTGTTGTTCTGTTTGAGTAAAGACTTAGGCAAGTCTGCAAGTTGATGCAGACAAAGCATCTTTGAAGCTTCATTATTCACAGAAATTATGGCAAGAGCACAATGACAGTGATTCCCATAGCCAAATAAATATTTGTGATGTTTCTTTTGCTACATTTGCTCTGAGGAGTGTGTGTGTGGTCAGGATGTCATGATTCTTGTGTTCCTACTATTTTGGCTTGAGATCTGTGTGATAACAGGGAGACTCTAAGGTGTGAGGACCACACCATGTTGTGAATATAGCAAAAAGACAGTGTTGTATTCTGTGTCCTCTCCACCTACGACCTCACGTTTACCCTTGTCCTAACAACTTTTTTTTTTTTATCATTTTAGTTGAAATGCCAGGCAAAGTAGATTTGGAGATCTAGGTAGTTTTCTGATCATTATAGAGCCATTAAACAACACTGCAGTTGCCCCATACATAATGGTATGTCCCATACATTTTTGATGTCAGGAAACCCACAGGTTATAGTTTTCTCCTCTCCTAATAAGGCACGCTTCTCACTTGAAGCAGGCACACTCAGAGCATGGAGTACCTCCTAAATACAAAACGAGAAAGCAGAGCTTCAGTGCTCCAGCTATTGCTCACAGTGTCCTCTGGACCTGTGTGGTGCTATTTGGCAGAGTAGTCCGAACTGCTTGTAGATAAAGTGTCCACTAGAAAGAATCTGGTTTTATGGGCCTCTCATTTTAATTTTGTCAGATACACTTTATGCAAAGTAAATAATGTCAAAAAACCTTGTGGGAAAGAGCATGGCAGAAGTTTTATATCTGCATAGTAATCTATGTGTTGGAGACACCATTACTGAGTCAGGGTTTACCAAGAAGACTTTTCAGGGTTTGCAAAGAGGGGGAGAGGGCTTGGGTTTTTAAGCTTAGTTAAAAGGGAGAATTCAGTTTAAATATCTTCTTCCAATTTTAAATCTGATCTAAGACTACCTAAGAGAACAGCAAATATTCTTTCTCTTTCTCATCATCTCCTTTTTTTAAACTTACTGTAAGTACCTGGTAATAACTTTAACTGCTTTGTGTCTCACTACATCAATCATAATGGACTAATCCATGAGAAGGCTTGTCTGTGGGATGTCCTGTTGACCTCAGTTTAAGCCTTCTTGGGAGTGGAGCAAGGAGGTATCTGTCTACCAGCAAAACAGGGAAATACCAGGCTTCAAAACTTGGTCTGTACACCACTTCCAAATGTGCATAATTTGTATTGGTAAGGAGTAGGGTTCTTTGTCAAAAGGACTGGGAAAGCCTCTAGGCCTGCAGGTAGGGCATATTAACAGATGCATATGTTAACTCATTAATAATATTCTCTTCCCCTAAAGAAAACACTTGCATCAGTCAGATTAGAGGCAAACATTGTCTTCCAGATTCAGCTGTGCTAGTAAAAGATGTTACCATCACCAACTGATGTAGATCTTTACACTGATCACTGGAAAAGCCCCAGGCAAAGTTGAGTGTCTGTTTTAAGCAGTTTCAGTTGTTGGCCACAACAAACCAGTTGGCTCTGCCTGAAGAAAATTAGGGAGTGCTCACAAGAAGTGTTCCTTTGGCAAATCAGTGGAAACACAACCTCTGTAAGGACAGAAGAGATGGGAGGAGTAAATGAGCAGCTGGAGGAGGTAAGCGCTGGTTCTGGGTGATGACTGGCCATGTCCTTAAACACCTTTGTACCACTGGAGCGATAGCAGAAAACTGTCTGCATGTAGACACACCTTTTGCTATTGCTTATAAAGGAAAGTTTCAGCAAGTCTTATATGACTTCTTTATCTGTCATAAAGAAGCAAATTAGGGTAGGTATCACTTTATGTAAGCTTTTAAGGTGCTTGCCCAAGGTTATGTGAAGTCAGTGGCAGTGACAGACCTAGAAACAGAACATAGGAGTCCTGGCTTTTTAGCTATCTTCACTAACCATTAGATGATACTTCCTCCAGATGTTTCAGTAAGGTGTGCTATAAAAAAGTTCTTGATGTTGCTGTTGCAATTCCTCATTTCCAAAGGGCTGCCTGCCTTTATGTTTTTAATATCATTGCTTTGAAGCACCATAGCTAGAAGTGACAGTGCCAGAAATAATAATAATAATCTGCATAGCACAACAGGCATTTTACCAGCATGTAGGAAGACAAAGGTCTCTGTGTGTTTTCTATTAGCACACTGAAAAAGTCTTACTGAGCCTATCTGGAATGCATAGGTGGGAACTTTAACCCCTCATATGCTGAGAAGCAAATTATATGCAGACCTGAGAGCTGAATTAAATGAATAAAAGGGCACATGAGCTTCATTCCTTTGGCAGTGGGAGGTCTTTCTGGACCATATGCGTTGATAGCCTTGTTCAAGTTTATGTGTTAAATATCCGTGTGACACCAGAGTAGTTAATTTACAAGTATTTTTCCAGTTTCTTCAGTCATATTTAATTATTCTTTAGCATAGACCAAAAAAGACAGAGGAAAGGCAAAAGCTAACCCAAATCTTAAAATTCCTTTTTCCTCTGCAAATTCCATCCTTATTTCTGCCATGGCCCATGTTCAAAACCTAAACAATAAAACCTACAGCTGTGACATAAGGGAATTGTCCAAAAAGGACGATGTCTGAAGGTTTATGATTAGGTTTTATATTCCCTCTGTCTGCAGAGCAGCACTTCCTGAATGTTTCTGTGGTGGGAAAAGCATCCAAGCCATTTCCCCTTGTGGATGATGGTGTAATTAGAGCTGTAAAGAAAGAACCCATGACACTAAAAGGCTATAAGTGCTGCAGATTTAGGACAACAGGTTTCTATGGAAACGGAAGTGAAAATAGAAGCTTAAATGGGTGAATAACAATAATATAGAGTTCTCAGTTTGGATCAGTCTGTAAGTTGGACTAAAATACAGCCTGCCTTTCTGACAGTTATTTACATAACCTTTTCCATGGTACTTTCAATGAAATGTTCCCCCCTCCAACTCTTAATTTCTATACAGAAACATTATTTCCTTAAAGAAATATGAAGAATTTCCAATGGATGGCATGCACCCATTTATAGATGTTATCAAAATAATTTGAGCTTAATGTAGGGAAATATGCAGCATTATAAGTTATGGCATCCATTGTCATCAGTAGTACTACCCTGTTGGAGTCCTTGGTAGTAGCTGAAAATGTTCCTGCATCAGATGGAATGTGAAGTCTTCTTATATTGTGGTTCAGCGGTGGTGCACTGGGAAGATGGGGCAATGCAAATGATACCTTTGTGATACCTCTGTGTGATTAACTGTGTGCTGTACTTGCCAGTTCTTGATAGCTAGTTGTTTCCTGAAATCCTGCTGGAATGCTTTGCAGTCTGAGACTAGTTCTCCTGTCTGCAGTGGGAAATCCTTTCCTTCTGCTCTCCAGTTTCTGAGGAAATTTGGAACGGTTTCTTACTGGCAGGAAACCTTTCCAGGATTTTCAGTTGAATATAGTGTCTTGCATTGGCTATGCAACATCTGAAAATGACACTGCTAGAAGTGCTTCAGGAAAGAACAAAAGAGGACTTGGCATTCTTTGCACTGTGATTTTTTTGTTTGTTTGTTTTGGTTTTTTTTGTTGAGCATTTAACAACAGTGGAAGAAATGAAACTGCAGCGAGGGAAAGATTGAACTGCTAGTGGCAGAAATACGCATACAATCCTGTTTGTTTCTGTAGAAACAGCAGTGCAAACTTTGTGGTAATAAATGTACTAACTCAGGGATATTTAGGAGAAAGCTACTGTAGATTACAGACTTCTCTGCAGCTAACCTGTATAGGCTAAATATATAGAAACATATTTGTGGAATTATTACTAAAATCAGTGGCAACCAAACTGGGACACATCTGTGCAGTAATTGACCCTAAGAGCTTATCATCCCCCTGGCACTCTGAATGGTTCACGTTCTCTACAGCCTGAAACATGAATTAATTTTGCAAGCAGTGGGCTAAAAGTCACGTAAGCTGCAATTTAACTCTTTGCAGACCATCCCAGAAGAGCAGCCAGCCTCATAACATGCTGGGTCTTTTTCACTGCCTGCAGTGGTGCAAAATCACTGTTCCAAATGGGAACCACTTAAACCAGTCTGTTGCCAGTCATTTAGTGTGAGTCAAGATCTAGGATTGTGGAAGTGGGGTCTACAGCAACACTGTGTGTCCAAATACCAATGATATCTTGTCTGAAGCTTGTGTCCTACAATTTGAGTTTTAATGAAATAATACAGGCTTCCTTGAATCTCCAGCTTTATGTTGCAATAAATGAGAGAGAAACCGCTTCTCTGTGTGTGTGTCCAGAATCTCTCATTGCATGGCAAGCCATGCAGATTCATGATCCTGACTGCTTTGCTTGTGCAGGCTCAGAGCATCATCCAGATGCTGACGTGCTGGCTCCAGACAGCCTCCCTGCAGAATAAATGCTGTTAAATTCTTGATCTGATTGGCAGCCCTGGGAATTCAATTCAAGTCCCTGGGGAGAGGCAGGAGAGCATTTCTTTTCTCTGTGGCTATTGTCATGAAAATGAATAAATTCTTCTCCCTCTGCCCCCATCCTCAGGTTGTCACTGGCCTGGATTAATTTTGCGTATGTTTTTCATATTGCTTCCCTAGCTGCTGCTTGAAGGAGGGGATTGCCTAATTTTCTGTTCGAGTTCAAAGCAAAGCCAAGCAACCTGGTAGGTGTGAATCCAGGAAGGGAAGACAAGTGACTTGGCTGAAGCCTTTGCAGCCTTACAGCCCTGTGAATGCCTGGTGCCTTGGTAGAGAGTCTCATTGGGACCAATGGGAGTGAGGCTGATTGCACTGTCCATTTCCTTTAGCACACCTCATCATCGTTCTCTTCTTGTGAAGATGTTACCTGATGATTTGCCCATGGATTTACCCATTCTTCTAGGCAAATGTAAGTTATTCACAGCTGGGCTGAGGCCTAGTGTGCTCCCCTTGTCTGCCTCGTGTTCATCTGTGTGACATCTAACATGGGATATTAGCTCACGGCACTCACCAGTGAAGAGATCAAGCCCTCGCGTTGCAGTGTGGGTTAGGTCAGGCACAAATGAATTGGAGGTGAACAGCAGCTGGGACCCAGCGCAGGGGCTGGGCTGCAGCAGTCAGCAATCACCGAGTGCCTTGGGGATGCTGCTCTGCAGACGGGTAGCCAGCCTACAGTGTCAGGAGCAGAGACTACAGGGACCAGCCCTAACATGCCTATTTGAGGAAACCCTGTCTAGCCTTTGTTTCAGCAGAGCATTTAAGCATAGTTAAACTTCGGACTCACAGAAGAGCTTGCAAGAGAAAAATGGAAAAATACATTTTTGCACTGAATTTTTATTCACTGAAACTTTCTGCTCTGTCCCTTCCTGTTTGAAGGGAAAAATGAAAATAGAAATTTAGGGTTTGGGGAAGAAACTTTTTAGTTTTGAAAATGCCTGTTTTAAAAATCTGGTTTATGGTTAGTGAAATAAAATATTTTAATGGAAATGAAAAATTCCCCCAGAATTTTCTTTAGAAAAGTATCAAATATTTCTCAACCAGCTTTGTTTATATGTTTAAAATTACTTACATGCTTAAGCATCTTGCTGAATCAGAACTTTAAAAGACAAACTTTTTCTTATCTTAGCTACAATACCCATATTAACTTATGTAGGGACATTAAGTATAATTGTTACATGCTCTCTCTTTTATCTCATAATTACAGGTCTTTAAAAACCTTTTTTTAAAAGGTATGTGTAATTATTATATAGATCAGAGTTTTTACCTTTAAATGTCAGGCATTTGCATAGAAATTTACATATATTAATGCTAACCAGGGCCATAGGAAGAGAAGCAGAATTTCACTAAACTCCTTGCTCTGAATTAGTACTCCAATGTCAGAGGCTGGACTGGAAAATACAGATGTTGACACCAGTTGTATTCCCCAAATCCTCTCACAATTGCAGAATTGTCTGATGTTTCTGTTGGTCGTCATTCTGTCAGGCTGGTTAGGAGTGCTGACATGCACGTTGCTGTTACTGCACTGTAGTGTTAACACCTTGTTCAGCTGAATGAGAAACTTGCACCTCTTTTTAAGGCAATTGATTTACTGATTTATAATCTGTGGGCTGGAGGCTCCCGGAGGCTCTTCTGAGAGTGCCAAAGGAAAGTGAGCCTGTTGTCAGTGTGCTTAGCTTTGCTATACAAAGCCTAGGACAGCCACTGGGAAATTTTTAGGATCTGCAACCTGGAAAAGGTTGATAACTGTTAATTTAGACTGTCAGCAGTCTCAACAGCCAGAGCTGCTCCTGGTTAAGACCTGGAGGTTTTGTCTCCAGACTTCACCTGGGGTTCTGGGTCTGTTCTCAGTCATTCCGTGTTCACAAAAGCATTATAAAAATTGAAAGTGTTCGGGGAGAAGTGATTATTCTTGGAAACATAAAGCAGCTTCCACAGAAAAAGAGAGGGCTGGGGATTATATAGGTTGGAGACGGGAGTAATAATGGAGTTATTCTAGAAGCATGTGAAATGAGGACTAGTATGATGATGGTAAGGAACTCCCCTTTCTGCATTTTATAGTAGAAGAGGAAGGAGATGCTGGATAACTTTGAAAGGCAACATTTTTAAAATGGCTAAAGAAGACATCCTGTCACACCCTGCAGAACATCTTTCCAAAAGGTAGCACCAGGCCAGTTCAACAGGACCCAAAGAACTAAAAAGGAGAATTTTCAAAGGCAGAAAAAACAAGCTGGGCATCAAACTCCCTGTGGAAATTAATTGAATGCTGAACCTGCTTTCATGGTCTTGAGACCCCCTCATTGTCTCTAAATGCTGAGGACCTTAACAGTTGAATGAATAAGGATAAAGTGAAACAAAATGGTAAAGCTACAATAACCCTGTATGTTAAGCCATAAACCTCTGACTTGTGCCCGCTAGGAAGGAGCTTTCCTTCTGGGCAGATTGTGCTGTAATTTGCCTGCTGTGAAGCTCTCCACATTTATGTCTTTGCAGTTGATTATTTAACAAAAAGGAAAGCAAGCAAAAAAAAAAATTCAGTTTATGAAGCACTGAAATCCCAGAGTGCATGAAATCCTGAGCCACTAAGCAGAATTTTGGTCACTCAGAAGCGGGGCAAAGGCACTGTTGGCGCAGGTGGAGCTGTGCTGTACTGGCTGCCTGCCTGTGGCCGTCCCACCTGGCGCTCACCTCTGTTGAATTTGGAATGGGAAGGAAAGCTGGGCCTGCTTGAATGGGAAGTGATTTTTCTGAACTTGTTTGAATGTTGATATTAATTTGTTGTGTTTTGTAATAAATACTTGAGTATCTGGAAGCTTTCCTTCTCCAATAGTCAGTGTGACAAATCTGCACTGGCCCAGAGCAGCCTTTCCCCAGCACCTAAATCTCTTATGAGAAGGATTTCTTTCAAAGCACAGGCCTCTTGTATACAAGCTAAATGAACATATTCTCATTTAGGAAGTAATTACTTCATGATGAGCAAGGGCTGAAAAGGAGCTAGTTACAATGGAGGCACTGTAGCCAAGTAGTATCAGCATTTAGGTACAGCATTTGTATCTGTAGATAAACAGCGATACTATAATAGTGTTGTTCTGTCTGTGTAACATGAGAATGGCACATACACCAATGAGTATATGGAAGGAAACTGTGGTATTTTCTTTGAGACCTGCCTTTGTGCTATTTTAAGGTGGCATCACTTTCTAATAGTCATAGCGGCAAGCTTGCTGTGGTTCATAAACTTTTAACTCAGCGGTGGGCTGGGATGGAAGAAGAGCCCACCTACCTGCTTAAAAGTCATCCCCCTGCATCTAGCTTGCAGTTTGAATACTAGAAAAGCAGGGCTTTTTCAGCCAAATTAATATGTAAAAGCTAAGCTATATCCAGTTGTGAGACATCTACGGCAATTTTAGTGTCAGTCTTTGGGATTATGATTTACACCATGTATGCCTTTTGACCGTGGCATAGAATAACTTTAAATTATGTTCTGTTTGAACATGTGCTGCTGCCATTTTGTACTGGTATGGGCACAGTCAGAATCCACAGGCACCTAGAGTAGAGCTCAGTGTCTTTATTAGAACGTACTTTTTTTTTCTTTATGGCTTTGATTTACAACTTTTTCCCTCTGAATCATAGTGAAAAAAGGACTAGAATTTTTTTATAAATTATTTTTTGTGGAAAAAGGCAAGAAAGCATTATTTTTCACAATCTATAGTCACTGTAAAAAAAAAAAAAAAAGGCTTTTTGGTACAGATGAGACCTATGTACATTCAAAGAACCTTTCAGAAAGCTCAGTATATAACATTACTAGAAAGGGGCACAAAAGATAGAAGAATGCGTTCCACAACTTCCATTCATATTAGCAGATCTGATTCTGCAGCTGTGGGTACCAGTTTAATCTGGAACGACCCTGATTGTCCAGCTAGGGAGATGTGAGCATATCATCATACTCATACCTTAGATGGGAAGGGCAGAATTTAGCCCAGTGAATGTTGAGAGGCAGAATAAAGCTAGTGGTATATTGTGTGGAGGGTATCTTGAGTTTGCAGCTTCTTGTTGACCTGTACAACTAGTTTGTGCAATATACTGCAGAGATTCCATGCATGTTTTATTGCTATAGAAGACGTGCATGCCTTAGATATAAGCATTACTTGTTTTTACTGCTCAGTGTTTGATCGTTATACTAATTTGCTAGATGCAGAGCAGTTGTTGCAGATTACACTGATGGCATCTGAACAGATTACTAGGACCTGCAGTTTGCTGCAGGGCAGCAACCCATGTGATAGAGATTAGGGGTCAAATTCTGCTCCCCTGTATACCATTGTAAATATCAATAATCCAGTTGATTTTATCAAAGCAACTCTGGATTTAAACTGGTGTGATTAAGGGCATCTGACCTCATTGTTTTGTTATGCTTGTTAATACATACAATACTGTACAGCAGCAGTCTTTGTAATGGGTAGCAGAGGAATCTATAAAGGGATTCCAGTACGTTGCTGAGATTTTTGAAGGAGTCTAAATAACTGTAACATGAGCCTTGCCTTAACCTCAGAGGTCCCATGTTTTAAGTGTCTGAAAATCTCAGCCATACAGTGTAAAATAGAAATGATACTATAATGCAGTTTTATCCAATATCCTCCGAAGAGAATGCTCTCATTTCAGACTGTGAGGAAGAACAGCGTGCTGCAGTATGTTGCGGAGACAGCATGATGCACAAGATATATAATGCTGATTATATGAGATGAACAGGAAAGTGAATGCAAGTAACACTAGTGGTTACTCATGGATTTAGTACTTGATCTTATTACCGCCAATGCTTGTAACAAAACTTCCCCCAGTCCTAGGGGGAGGAGAATCAAACCCTGCTGGTACACCAGTACAGCACAGCTGTCTCGTATGTGCTGCAGAGAGAATACTGCATCATCATGCAGATTACATTGGTTTGCTGCAGCGTCAGGGAATCTCCTGCTAGTGTGTGCTCTATAACAGAAATGTCACTTAGTCTGCCTGCTTTTATAAATAAGTATAGTTACTTCAATACTACTCTTGTTAAATTCACAGCTGCTAAAATAGCTCTGAGTGGCAGCGGTAAGCCAGCTTCACCTGCAGCCATCCTGGCAGGCTGCAGGATTTTGATGCTTATTCCTCCAAGGAAGAACAGCAATTTTGCACTTTCATCTCTTGCTTGACCTTGTGGTTCCCTTGCCCAGCAGATGTTGCAGAGAGGCTCATGGTAGGGGTGTGGGACAGACAGCTTTTTCTTGCCTGTGCAAGAGGGAGCAACCTTTGCCCACTGTTGCCCCGCAGCTCTGCTACGTGCTTTGTCTCACTGAGTGGAAGGAGCCAGGGACTAGTGCCTCTCTTGGCCTTGGAAGTGGGCACCATCACTGGCAGTATAGGTGGCTGCGTGGATGCTAGGGCTCACAGAGGAAAGAGCAAAGTCCTCTGCTAAACCTGGGTCTAGGGACTCGTCACCTGCCTAGAGCCACTTCTGCACGTGGGTTGTGTGTGTCTGGCTGCACCCTGCTTGGGGGTTGTTTGCACTGAGGGTAGCCCAGGGTGGCCAGCAGCTATTGACTTACTAATGATCTCATAAATAATGCATCTGCCAGAGTTTAATTGGATGGCTACTGGGCCCTGTATCTGACCCCTTCAGGACAGGGTCTGTCTTTGAGCCTTGTAATCTTTTGCTCTTTGGATTTCAAGGTTGCATCAGCTGCTGATTCTTCCTGGGAACTTTGTCCTCCCATAGGTGACCAGCTATCAAAACAACAATCACAACCCTGGTAATCGATACTTATTTTTTCATGGTGGTTCCTACAGGAGAGGACTTGCCTCCTTTTCCCACTTGCTAGGGGCGCTCACTGACAACACACAGGCTGAACTGGTTGGAGAAAACAGTGCAGGCAAGCAGTGACAGCCATGGTCTTATCCTTGTGTTCTGCAAGGCAAAATGTGGATAAGGCAGTGGCAGTGTGGTGTCTTGGTGAAACCCTGAGCTAGTACACAAGAGGCTCGAGCTCTTTCCCAGCCCTGTTTTTGGTATGTTCTATTGCCTTTAGCGCCTCAACTGCATGCCTTGTTCACCAGCCATCTAGTGAAACTTTTAAGATTTCAAAGAGTGTGGCATATTAGCATAACATCTGACTAGGCAGGCAAGACTTCAGTCTTTGGCTGGAGTTTTTTAGCCAGGTGCAGATGTGATTGGTGTTTGGTGCCCTATCTGGTTTGTTTTAAAACGCCATAGCCTATCTGGGTATTAGTCCAAATCTCTTGGAGCGCTGAGCGTTGCAGCAGGTGGTTCTCTAACATGGCTGTAGGTGTTGTCATACAAACAGTGAACAGGTCCCATGAACGAACACTGCAGAAAGGGTCCCTTCACTCTTGGGGCATAAAGAAATGTGATAAATGCTTAGAATGCAAAATGTTCTCATTTTATTCACTGCCCCGTCTCCTTTTCTGTCTCCTCCTTCTATTCCACCCACCTGTTGTGCCTGTCATTAACTGAGAGTATAATCAGTTCAGAGCAGTTGTTGCTTAAATAAAAGTAGACAAAAATGTTCATAGAATTTCTAGCATAATAGACATGTTACTACTTTTATAGACAATATTAGCTAATAGAAACAACAAAAATAAGCTTTTACTCTTTCCTCTAATCTCTGTGTTATCTATGAATCTGGACTGTGCTCTGCTCAAAAATTATCAACAGATTGCAGGGTCCATCCTCTCTGGCCTGTGTCCCACTGACAGCGATGGGGTCACAGTCTTGTGGTAACTTAGACTGAAGGATCTTTTATTAATGGAATTGATGCACCAGTAGTAGAGTCAGAGTTGAACATGTGGCTGAATTTACCTCACTGACTTTTCATCTTTTTGGTCTGAAAACTGATTGTGCTTACACTCTGGTTACTGGAAGACAGCTTTGTGGAGCCTTTTGTTGATTTTAATTAACTATCTGAATAAAAGCAGCCTCCAAAGGAAGCGTTGAGCCTGTAACTTCATGGAGAGGAAGCTGTTGTGTTGTGCAATGGCAGTGATGAGTGTGCCAAGGCTGACCTAGGTTGCAGGTCTGAGAAGTTTCTGTTACCAGTTCCCCCATTCATGAAAAGAAAATGCCATTCATTTTTCTTGTACTCAGTTCTACCTTCTGTACATTAGAGGGATTTAACCCATGGCATTCAGAGTTCTGAAACAGACTCATTTGCTTCCTTGACTGTCCCATCACATCACCCTGACTAGCAGCTGCGTACTGACCTACTAGGACTGCTAGCCCTCAGTGCATTAGTTCATCTCCCAATATTCAGCCCTCAAAAGTGAGACTCTGTAATAGGCCAGGGAGGTTAAAAGATCTGTGTGTTAAGTGGATTTGTGCAGCTTTGACATAGCTAGAATCACTGCTTCTCAGCTGTCATTATTACTATAACAACTTAATTATTTGATTTCCAGTTACTATTGTGTTGTTGTTGTAGGCACTGTATAAACATACGAAAAATGGTGGCCTCTGCCCTGAAGCTCTTGCAGTCTTGAGTACACAATGAGAGACAGCAGACATGCAATGAACGTGTATTATCAGACAATTAAAAGTATAAAGCAACAGTTGGGTTTTAGCCTCAGGTCCTCACAGCTGTCAGTGCTGCTCTTGTGGTTACATTCAAGTTTGCCTTCTGAATGCAATGGGGCAGGCTTGCTTGTGTATCATTTATGCGAGTGTATACAGTTTGTTTTGTGTTTAAACAATGTGAAACATTGTTATAGCGCACAGCTTGAATGAGACAAGAAGCCTGAGATAACTAGTGGGGAGACTGTCCTGTGCCAGATAGAGCTGAACGGCTGCTGACAAAAGCCTCTGATGGATAGTTGGTGTTTTTCATTGCCTTGTCTCAGTTTCTTTGCAGAATTTGGTATGAGTTATCAAAATATCATCTCCCTAATGTCTCTGACTTCCTTGGTTGGCTTCCCCTGGTTACTCTGACCAGCATAGAGATGGTTGGAAAAGGAGACTTTGGTAAATGATATTAACTATGTACATATGCAAGTATTCATACTTGACATAGTAGCTACTATGAAGGCTGATTTTGATTCTGGGAGGTGTCTAGTCAAGCAGCAAATCCAGAAATGTTATCTAGACAATTAGTCACACTGGACAGATAATAAACTCCAACAAAGAACACTCAAAGTCAACAGTTGTGGCAAGTTGTTAGCAAATATTCCAGATAAGTAAGGTATTCCAGGGAGTATTGAAAGTATTCTGGTGTGTAATGTATTTGCATAAACCATCAGATAAGGCTGTATTATGCTGCTAAAACAATGGTTGGAAGTATCTCTTTCTGGGGTTTTTCTTAAATAGTGTGACTTAAGCTTATTTTGAAATTTTAATAATTTAATTGTGGTTAGGTGATACAACTTTGTGCTGGTATGGTTGCAGTGGTAGAAAGTCATAGTACAAAGGCAGTTATAGTGATATATATATAGGTTATTAGTAGGCTGTATTCCATATGAGGCAGGAGGAGGTGAGGATGCAGAACTCAGGAGGAGCCAGGAGGTGTTGCCTTGCAGGGAGGCAAGATTCAGCCATCAGCTGTTTCCTGGTTGGGCTTCTGCCCCTGGGCTTTGACTTCCTGCAGCTGATGGGTGGTGGTTTGCTTCTGTGTGAAACAGCAGCCCCTGTGAGGTCCTTCCAGGCATTTAGCATGCAGCTGTTGACTAAGAAGTAGAGGGGAGAGGCAGCATGATGGTGTTGCAAAGGAGGAAAAAAGAAGGGTAACATGTCTCTGCATATCACTGTGCTCTGGGCAGTGCTGTGAGAGGTGACTGTCCAATTTTCCCTACAGGAATAGTGAAATCTACATAGAATGCCTTTAAGACAAGATCTGCCCAGCTGGGGAGGTTTGTAGGTATCTTGGTGTGAGAAAGCTGTGCAGCTTTCTAGTGCAGACCAAGCCCCAGGCAAAGGTCCAAACAGAAGCAGTCATGTTCCTGTTTGACATTGTGTGACTTGCTTTTAGAGATGTGGGGAACCACAAGCTGTATGGGCATTTGCTTTCTTCATAAAATCTAATGTGCTCTACATGACACCAATGAACAGGGTCAATCATTTCTGGCAGGTAGCTCTGTGTATGTTAGTACCCCAAGGCACTGAAATCTAATGAGAAGTTGCTCTCATACTTGTCTGTTAGTGTCAGTGCTGGAGTCTGATAGGTCACACTTTTATAAAACTGGCCTCTCTTATTTTCATCTCTTCTTGAAAATCAATTTTTCTTCCCCTTCTCCCTTTATTTCATTACTGGCCAAAACATGGTCTCTTCAAATGCATCACCCTGCATTGGCATCCAGTCTTTTCGGCTGTTCTTGATTTCAGCAGACTTTGCAGAAGAGGTTATTTATATCACCTGAGTTTGCAGGATCTGACTTGTCTTCGTCCCTATGTAACCAGTAACTCTTTGATAAATTAAAGTTCTACCCAAGTAAGCATGTGGAATCCCATCATCTTTGGAGTAAGTGTTCTCCCAAAACCAGGGAGTGAGAACATCAGCAAGAAACAGGTTTCTTTTGGTACTTTATTTATCAGTCAAAAGAAACAACCCATACCACCAGTCTCTGATGTAATTCAGCCATAAGACCCAGTCTTTGTGTTTGTTGTGTGGAGTCAGAAACAATTACAAAAGCAGGTTTTTTTCCAACATTAGATATCTTTCCTGACACACCAGCCTTTTTGTCTTATCAGACTTTTTTTTTTTTATGGTCTTGCTGCTTTCATGTTATTTTCTTAAGCCATCTTTGCTGACAGTAATTTTTTTTGATATATGCTGCTTTTGAAGTACTAGTAGTTATTGCCCATTTTGTTCTGGTTTCTCTGCTGTTGTTTTTGTCTTATTGATGGCTGTGCAGACTGCTAACCACTTGCTTTTAATGAACCTTCTCTCTTTCTGAAGCTCCTTCAGAAATGATGCCTTATATACTGTGAGATTACATGTAATGAGGAATCTTTACCTGTTCAGAGTTTTCTTTTTCCATGGGGCAAATTTGTGGCTGGGCTTCGCAGGAATGTCATGAATAAGGAGATGGTTGAGAATATAGGATTTCTGTGTTGCAGTTGCAGGCCTTGGTGGGAAAAATATGGAAGGTAAGTACCACAGCAAAGGAGCATGTATGAAAGCAGTCCATAAGCCTTTTCTGGCCCTGAGTTGCATGTAACTTTATTTTTAGTCAAAATCAGTGCTTTTTCTAGTGTACATATACCTGTCATGGAAAAGAGGGCAGAACTGGGACCATAATTTTTATAGGAATGGGCTTGAAAAAAACGACACTGAACTAAGCAACCCCTGTGCAAATGGCCTTTTCAGGTGAGCCTGTGCAAGATAGACCATGCTTCTCAGAAAACCTAATTAGTCCAGGCAGAATGCCATATTAACACAGCTGTATTGCTTCTAGTTCTTCACTAGTGCTGAGCAAGCTTAGCTGGAATTATCTGCCTGGCTCTGTGGCAGAGATTCATCCTCCTCCTTTCCCACTGTTTTGGTTACTTCTCCTCAGTTCGGGAAGGAGCTGAAATGAGTGTGGCTCTTGCTGTACTAACACAGGTTACAGGGACACCTGTACTGCCATGCATTGCTGATCTACCCCTCTTTGTGAGCCTGGCGACAATGACGATTGTCAGCAGAGACTTGGGTCTGCTGTCTTCTGGAATGCTGATGCTTAGACTCTAAGGAAGGAGTAGAAAGTGCTCTTTCTATGCTGCGGTTAAAAAGTAGTAGGGGTAATTAGATTTGTTTCTCCTTGCATTTCATGGTGGCACAAATAGCTTTCACTTTTAAAAGACAGCATTGTGAATCTGGAGCACATACCTCATCAGTTTGCTAGGTGGGTGAGGCTTGGGGTCTGAAAACTTGGGTGGAATCTTAAGAAACACTCTAGCAAATAAATGGTTAACCAATAAGGCAGAGCATAGAAATAGGATGGAGGAGGATAATTATCATGGGATAAGCAAATGATTAGAGTGTTATGATGCTCAAAGTATAGCCCTAGAGTCAGGTGCTTAATTATTAATATTATTATTCATGGATGGGTCTTTATGATGTGGGAAATGAATATTTCTGGCACTGGAAGGAGATGTAAGACACCAGTTTAATATGCCAAGCAGGGCTTATGAGAGAGCATTGTGCTTCATATAAATTAAATCTACCCGTTAGCCACGTGCTCTCCACTGGGGATGGAGTCTTCATCCGCTGGCTTCCTAAAGCTGCTCATACAATGTGAAATTAAAAAAAATAAAATCTCCTTTTAATATTTTTGCTGGTAAATCAAAATGTTCAAAATGGAGGAGAAAGGTGAAGGAAGACATGGGTGAAGGCTCTAGGCTCAGGAGAGAAAGAGCTGAAAGCCTGGTCTTAGTGATGAGCCCAGGTCTGTTTTTCAGGTAGCACTGGCTATATTCTCCTTTTGTTTAGGTACCTAATAACCTCACAAATCCACAGTATGAGTGGGGTTAGCAGCACATGTTGGAGCAGACACCAAACACTGCTGACATAAGCATCAGCTGCACTGTCCCCAAGGCCAGGACCACTAATCTTTGTTTTGAAACTGTTGTTAAATAGGATGTTTTGGTGTGTTTATTGCATTCCTCTGCTGAACTCCTTCATAGCAAAGTCTTGTTTGTGTGGGACTTAACTGTACATGGTAGTGATTTGGCTGATGGATCTGTGGACCACTTCAGAGGCCACTGTGTAAAGGGCTGGGTTAGTTCTTACTTGTACATCAATATAGACTTGATTCAAATGGGCACCCCAAGCACATCCAGGAAAAACAGCAAATGAGATTGCTGTAGTGAAATAAAGGGAAATTTTGCTTGGCCTCTAGTTGCTGAAGGCCAACATCAGCCTTTGCAAACTGTAGCTTGTGATCTGCTCCCTCTTGAGCAGACAGGGGGGTAATATCAATAAACATACTGCTTAGGCATTAGCTGTCCTTAGAGCAAAGGAGTTGTGTGTCTGTGTGGATAAGGGGGTGCTAGGTAAAGCCTTGTCTCTAGGCAAATAGTACATAATTTAGCAGAGGAAGAAGTGGTGTATAAAGTATTCCAGGGAATGGAGGCTGCGTGCGCACTGAGCATGCTGCTGCACTTCTGAATGAGTGACGCCTGTTTTCTTCCCTGTGGGTATCCGGCTTTTTGGCAGCGTGGCTGTTGAAACTGTGTTCATCTTTCACTCCAATCCTAAAACGATGTGTTCTTCCAAAGTACCTGTGTGTGTGGTGGGGCAGGCGAGCAGTGGGAGAGATGCTTTTCTACTGCCTCCCTTCCTCTCTCTTTTTTTTTTTTTTTTCTTTATTACAATTCTGCTTTTTTGATCTTGCTTCCTGCAATATTATGAGGACTGCTATGGATTGCTATGGCAACTGGCCAACCAGGCCTGCATACTAAATGGAGACACCTCCATGAGGGCTCACAGAGGAAGGAGATAAGTGTAAACGATGCAAACAAACAGAACAAACTCCCAACAGCAGTAGCACCACTTGGATGCCTTACCCTATGGTATGGGGTGGGAGGGGGGGAACGTAAAGAATGAAGCCCAGTATTACTGGCATCCTCAGGGCCACAACTTTTTGTCGGGCACCAGCAGGATAGAAACATTATGCTCTTCTGCTCCCCCCTCTCTCTGCAGCCTTCACCACAAGCAGATATCTAGCAGACATGTTGGTCTGTAAATATAGGTGGACTGCTAATTTGTGGGGAGTTGGGGGGATGGCTGTGTGAAATCGGGGATGCAAATGTTCAATTATTGCAGCTTGACAGTGATGAATGGAGAGGGGCTGCATGGCTGGGTTCCTCCTCTGGATGCTTCTGTTCTGGTTGGTCTGAGCTACATCCCTGTCTTCTGCCAGTGGCTCTGGGGAGTGCTGGGCAGGAGGGGGGAGCATAACAGAACAAAAATGCCTTTCTGGCACGGGGCAGGGACAGTTGACAATAGGGTAGGTCTTCTCTGTTTAATGAAACAGGGCAGAGATGTTGGTTCCTAAATATCTGGCAGAGGCAGCAAGGGGGTGGGGAGCATATATGTTTTTTTCCCTGGCATGCTTGGCTTTATCTCCACCTTCATCTGTCTGCTGTATTGGGTGTCCCTCCACGGCCTCCAAGCCACAAGCCCATATGGCAGTTGCCCCTCCCTACAACTGGAAGGAGCCAGCCTTTGTGCCAGAGGGGGGNCTGTTAGGGCCAGATGGCCCTGAAGGGCCTCCAGCAGCCTGGGGTAGCTCATTGTGTGCTGCGCTCTGGCTCAGACCTTTTCAGCTCCTTTATCTCTGCTTTTCTTCTCCCAGCTCCATGGGCAATATCTGGTGTGACAGGGACCACTTGAACTTGGCACTGCCATTAAAAACATATGAGCAGCAAAATCCTGGGCTGTGGGATGAACTGGGTGAGCAGGTTCAATCCACTCCCCAGGCCAAGAGAAGTGGAGAGCGTTTGGCCCTGTGCTGCAGTAGGACAGCCTGTCTGAGTGTGCCTGTGGCCCAGGAAAACATGCTGGGTACAGAGGACTTCAACAAATGTGCGTATCTAGTGCTAGTCCTAGGCTGAGGCCTCTTAGAGCTTGACACAGAGAGTATGACAGCTAGTGCCTTGGTCATGCTTTTCTTTCAAAAAGCTCCATGAGCCTTTCAGAGGTTCCCTGTCGTTACTGTCTGTGCTTTAATGAGAACAAACTCCCACTTGTCTTCCGTGGGGTTGTATTGGTGCACAGGGGGTGAGAATTTTGCCTTTCACCCAGAAGGAAAGCCACTGTGTGGTAAAACACATTTTTACAGTAAAGGCAGGCAAAGCACCCAGTCACCAGGCAGCTTCTTGGAGTCATGTGCAGAGACACAAACCTGATAAAAGAGCAAGACTCCACATAGCAGAACAGGTGACAGTGAATGCTTGAGAAAGAGGTAGACCTGCTCTTCCATAAAACATAACAATCTTTATAAATTAATGAACCCTGCTGAACAGCAGTGCGCAATGAATAAAATGTGTATTTAGTGGTACTTTCACCCTGTTTTAATGATTTGGAGCCCTGCACAGAAAATCAAGCAATATTGTTGTTCTGGGGCTCTGATTCTGGCAGTATTATTTGCAGGTGCTTACCAAACTGACAGGGGCTGTGCTGTCCTGGAGAGCACTGCTGTGACAGTGACAGGGCCAGTACATTTATGGCATGATTCTGCATACAGTGCTCCATACAGATCAGCCTGCCTTTACAGTATGTCTTTGCTGCAGAATTAATGTGGGGTTTTTTCTTAGCATCCTCCTTGGCCTGTTCTAGATAGCCACGCTGCAAAACTGCAGGTGAGCTAACTGTGCTGCTTTATTCACAACCAGTCATACTGTGAAATAGTCTGGGTTCCCATCCCATAGCTCCCTGCACTGCAGTGAGATGAACCACTCTTGAATACATCTTCCAAAGAGTTTGTCCTGTTGTGTGTGAAGGCGCTGCAGAGCTATTGGGACTTGAGCAATTCAGTGGATTTGAGTTACCAAAAATGAGAACACCTGTGGTGGTATGTACCCTCCTGGGCTCCACAGTAGCGTGTTGCTAAAGTTGTTGTGGAGCTACTCATGCAGACTTATTGTGTGCATGTAGCAAGGAAATCTCATCCCTCTGTGCTCATACGTTTGCATTGTATCACTGTGGCCTCCCTCCTGCTCTGAGATCTGTGTCCCCATCTATTGTCACCATCATGTAACCGGGTACTTTCACACGTGAATGAAGACAACGCTTCAAACATTTGCAGAAGTGGTTCCTACTGCCTCAGTGGGGTGGCATAGGGGCTAAAGCAGGTGATGGAGTCAGCCTTCTGTCTGTTTCAGTGGTGGTGTTGATAAGGCTAAGATAGCAGGAAGCGTCTCAAATATGTGATTGGTAAAGACTACATAAATATATAACTAGAGTTTCTAACTGTTTATAAAGTGTGTTGAAGAGGGTGGAGCTGTAACAAATGATCTGTATTAACTTTACTGCTGCACACAAGCCCCTTTCAGTGTGGTAGGTATGTAAAAATACTGGATTTCTCTCTGAACTTCTGCAGAGGCTGGGGAATGCTGATCCCAAGGCATGAGTCTGAGGAGCTCTGCAGGAGCCAGGCTTTGAATGCCGACATCATGTTCTCGTGAAATTCTGCATCTTTCCAGAAGTGGGCTTCAACTCTGTGGCCTGTCCACAAAATATTTTGAGTTGATTTTCCTTTGCCAGTTTCAATATGTTGTTACTCCATTTGTGGGGCTGTACCAGGCTCCCTGTGGTTGGTAATTAAACACACTGGAAATTCCTGTGCTTTCATTTTTGACCAAAGACCCTAGGCTGGCTGGCACAAAGGGATAAGGTTTGCTGACTTTGGTGTAGGAGGCCCTGAGTTCAGATTCTCTTCCCTTTCTCAGCACTTTTCTCTTTCTAATGAAAACAATAAAAAGAAGAGAGATGTGATCAGAAAGCACTTGACAAGTACAAAAATATTGGAAATGGGATGTTTGCTGCAAAAATAGGATGAAGTTAGAACAGGCTGAGCTTTGGAATGGGCCAAGTTAAATAAGCAGCAAGTCCTGATAACTTGCCCCCTCCCCCCCCCTTTTTTTTTTAAGGTTCATACACCCACATATGGGATCTCAAAAGGGTGAGCCAATGTAACCCTAATTGTATCTTATTTATCTTGGCTGTTTAAACAGCTCACCATGCTGTAACTTGGCCCCTGCCACAGTGATTGCATCTTTATACAGTTGACCTTTTATTCCCCCTCCAGTTTTTTTGTATGTGCTACAAGTTTTCATGTCAGATATAATTATCTGAACCCCCGTAGGCTGTAAGGATAAGGTTTCAGCCATTTTTGGCAATGGGGTTCTTTCCCAGGGCTGCAGATGGGTTAGGTGAACCAGATGTACTCTGATAAGTTTGTTGCAATTTCTCTCTGTTTTTTGCGTTTTGCTTCAAAGGATGGCCTCTGCGCTTAGGGGTTAGTTGCCTTATAAATTGTGACTTATATTTTCACCTTTGTGACAAGGGCATATTTCATTTCATTGAAACCTGGCTTAAACTATCATGTTCTTGCAGGTTTCCTTCTAGAACTTGGGATGTGACAGTTGTGTGCGTTTGCTGGTATGTAAGTGCTTGGAGTAAGGTGAAAAAATAGAATATAAAAAGATATTTGGAAATCAGAGGCCACTCTGCTGCTGTACTGTATCACCTGCAGTGAGCTCTGGATAAGGGACTGCTCGCTGCTGACACCGGATTTACTTGAGAGTTAAAGACACTGCCTGGGTGTGAGCTGTGTGTGTACCACTGCACAGCTGGCCTGCTGCTGCCTTCCCCTGCTGCCCCCTCTACCCAGTCACTCCTGCAGCTGCATCTTAGTCTGGTTCTTACAGATTACTGGTGGGCTGGAAAGTAGACAGATTGGTGAGCTGGTTAATGAATTCTGGTTTATTATGATTATTTATACTGAAAGACTACAAAGAGCTGTCTGAGGTCAGGCTGCTCCTTTCATGGAGCACATGGACAGGACACTTTCTACTTTGATTTGGTTTCTAACTCAGTAGACAAGGGTAGGGAAGAAGGACATGTTGTGACCTTGATTTTGCAGAGGGGAAATGGGGAAGATGGCATGTAAGGGATTTGGCCAAGGCTGTGCAGATGCTGTGGCTGAGCCAGGAAGTAATATCAGCTTTCCCCAAGCCCTGTGCAAAGCCTGTATTGCGGAACATCCTTGGTTCTCACTGAAGTTCTCTCTTCTAAAATTTCTCCATCTTAATATTTCCATGCTGAGTTACAACCTCTCTTCTCCATATACACTCATCTCTCGCTCTCTCACCCTATCTCCATGAACTCAGAGCCACAATACCAATATTTGCTATGATCAGCATTGTTTGGAATCAGAGCACATAATATGTTTCAAGTGACAGCCCTGTTCAGCTGCACCGGTTGTAAAGGATGGAAGGCAAGTGCAAAGAGCTCACTGGCTTCTTTGTGTCAGTGAGTTGGTGGTTTGTTTTTTTTTTTTCCTTTCTGCAGATGCCACTCAGGAGCACATCCTGATTTCTTTTGAGCCCCATTCCCTGACAGAGCCACGGGCCATGAGCTGAACTCTGCTGAGCCCCAGCTGTGCTGACTGAAGGCCGTCAGAGCCTATAGTGCTTGGACCCCTCAGGAATTGGCTCCAATTTTTTTTTTTTAATTTCATGTTTTTGTCTGTTTGGGAGGTGACCAGTGGCACTTAATGTGGGTCAAGCCTGGCAAACTGATCTCCATGGCAACCCTTAATGAATGCCATTGGCTCAGTGGTTCCATCCCTGCATCTCATTAAATTTAAATGACTTTCATGGAGCTCGGACATGTAATTAATATCAAACACATGGTATTCAGCAGGATAAGGTTTAACAGCAGGCAACGTGTGCAGGAGTGGGAGAGTGACGTGAAGGGGAATGTTTGAGCTCTGTCCCTAAACACCACAGGAACAGAGAGCCTGTGAAAAACAAGCGTGACAGAGCTTGGCGGTTGCTGCTCGCAGCCCAGCAGAGCCATTGACAGGCTCTTTAGCCCCATTCGCTTTGGTGGAGATTGGGAAACACTTCTGTGATCTGAGCTGATGCTGGCACATTAGAGAGTAGTTCTCATTTGCTTTGTGACCAGTGGCCATCTTGCTGAAGGCAACATAGTCCTGTTGTGGGTAATGGGGTTGTATGTGCTGGCTAAAGGAAATGCCTCAAAGGCCAGGGAGACTGGAGGAAGTGGCACAAGGCAGGAAAACAACTTCAGTTGCTATACTTTGATATATTTTGATTATGTATAGATACAGCCTCTTCCCGTTCCCAGCTTCTGTGGCAAATAGCAAACTCTCCCCATCCCCTGTACAACAGCATTGCAGAATAGCTTCCAAAGCCCTCAGAAGAAATTGTGGACTGGGAAAAATCTTGTGCTTCTTGTTAGGGTTGAATGAATCATAAGACTCTCTTCAATAGCAAGCAAGATAAATTCAGGCTGGAGATGCAGCAGTAGGAGCAGCACCACAATGTCAGCACAGAGGCCACCTGAGCCTTGCACCATCCAGCTGTGCAGTAGGGCCAGGAGAGGTTCATTCTCTAGCTGAAGGGACAGATGCCAAAATACAGGGGGGAGTGATGAGGAGTGATTTTTGGGGTTTTTGCCAAAATGAATTTGAATTTTCTCAGGTTTGCCTGCCTCTAGTGAAGATCTCAGTCATTTCAACTGTATTAAAATCTTGCAGCATCTTATCTCCCCTGGATTAATATTATCAGACATGAAATGAAACAAAAAGGTGGGGGGAATGGAGGAAATAACCTCTGCTAATTACTAATATGCAAAATGAGTAATGAGATGAAGAAATAATGTGCTATCAGATACAATCCTGGTGTTTTTAAAACGATTATTTCATCTTCAGCTGCATTGCTGCTATTCCCTAGGGAATAATATACAATTCCCACAAGGATGTGAGGGTATAATTCAGTGGCAGCTCTAGTGAAGTTATATTCAGTTTAATGAACATCGGTGGGAAGCTAAGATTGAATTATTGCCCAAGTGCTCTGTCAGGTTGCCTCATGTTGTTATGCAGGATATAAAGAAAATTATTATTGACAATACTAAGGAGATTCATTTTGTCTGAGTGAAGGAGGCAAAGGAGGTGTATTGAATATATGACGTAGTGGGAGAAAGTTAATCATGACTGTAATGTGGGATGGGGAGATCGATCATGCGTGGATCACAGGGATGGATATTTAATGTGTATGTGACACGGCAGGGGAAGTTTTACTGGCTAGGATGCGTGGAAGGGACAGAGTTGGAGGCAATAACAATGACTTACTGTGTGACTAGTAAATAACAGTGTGGGGAGGACAGTATTCAAGGATCCGTGTGTCCACTGGAAGGTGCAGCAGTGGGGGGAGAATGAATGGGATTTCCGGCAGAGTTAAGCTAAATTCAAGGCATTTCTATGTCTGCAAAGAAAACCCAGGCCTCTGCAAGCGTTGCAAATGGCAGTCGGCCATTTACCCAGGTGCTGCTCGGCCTCTCTTGCCATTAGGTGGCAGCATCTTGATGTACAAAACGAACTCCTGCAGCCTTTACAGAGCCCTGTCGCTCCCGGAGTCCCAAAGGTATCTGCAGAGGTTTGCGAGCTCCGACTCGCATCACCTATTCACACCAAGCAGTACTGTGCCCAGGTTCCCGATGGGGTCCGAAGTGCAGAGTGCTACATGGTTATGGCACGGTGCTGCAAGTGAGGTGTGGTAGAACTTTTCTTCACAGAAAGGGTNNTTTAGTGGTTATGGGATGGCAAGGTTAGGTTAGTGGTTGGACTTGATGATCTTAAAGGTCTTTTCCAACCGAGATGATTCTATGATTCTATGAACTGGAACCTAAACTCAGTTTCTGTAGGTCCCAAGCTGTGCCTTTACTTTCGCCCTGTGTTACAGCTGGAGACTCTGATCACATTCTTTGGAGGGTTTGCTCACAGCTTGCTAGGAGAATAGCTCTTGGAAAGTGGCATTTGGACACAGTGACATGTGTCTGATGAAGGATGACAGAGGCTCTCGGGATATCCCTGTACTGTACAGGCAGATGAACCTTGGAAGCTTTTGGCATAAAGCTGGAGGGCAATGAAGAGGTTGAAGGATTGTTTTTGGAACTGGCCTTGCACTTGCTCTGTGCTCCACGTCCTCCATTGGATAGGCCAGGGTTGCTGGCCCATGACTGTGGTTGTGTGTGACATGAGGGAGCACTCTTGTTGTCTCTCCAGCAGTGAACAAATGATGCTTAGACTCATTTAATGTATCTTATTTTCTAGTCCTCTGCCTGCTTCTCCTTCTCTAAATGCCTTCACTATTGTATTTCTTTCTTTCTGCCCTTTCCTTTTCCCAATGCACTCTGCTGTTTACAGAAGCATAGACAAATGGAGCTGGAAGGGATCTCAAAAGAGAATCCAAGTTATTCTTCTGACTCAGGGCAGGCTCAGCTTTCCTGGTGCCACTCCTGGGAGATGTCCGGTCTGTTCTTAGAGCTCTCCAGGGACAGAGCTTCTGCAGCCTCCCAGACAATCTAGTTCTATTGCTTCATTATTCCTCACCATAAGAAATGGCTTCTTGGTGTCTTACCTGGTCTATCCTTGGTTCATTTTACATCCATTTTTATTACATCTGCCATGGACTTGGAAAATAGATTGTCTCCTCCCATTGCCACATCCTTTTCTGTGTTCAAGTACTTCTGTCAAATTTCTCCATAGGTTTTTTAATTCCTCAAGAGTCTAAAATCAACAACCTCAATTCATGTAATTTTTGCTTGTAAAAACAGATTTGCTTAAGCTCTCATTCTCACTACTCTCTTCTGGGATCATTAGTAGAGGAAGATAGACATCCAAATTTTGGTTAGTTAAGCTACATTTGCATAAGAACTTAGCTAGCCTCCCTAGCTCAACAAAGCATAGTAGACTGACAGTATCATCAGTTCTAGGTATTTTCATTACAGTCTTAACTTGAATCAGAAGAGAGAGATGTGTTTTTTTTTTAAAAAAAAAAAAAAAGGCAGAGTAATTATATGCAAAACTCTGTACAGAATTAGCAAGTTTAGAGAGTTTTTGCGATAACCAGATTGAGTATCTTTGAGATCTCTATATCTGTCAAATTTTGTTGACATTGGCCACTGAGTTATAAATAATAATATGTAGTATATGGTGTTGTAATGAATATTAATAAATCACACAATTACCAATGGAGAGACTTGCATAAATACGTACTTACACATAGAGCAGGATTGTGTAAGACTTGTTTTTTCAGGAAACCGACTGATAAGTAGTGGATGGTTTGGAAAGAAGGATCTGAACATTTTCAAACTTCCAAGAAATGTTTGCTTAAAAATAGATGTTAGAAATGCTTTTAAAAAATGTTATCAGATATCTTTCTTATCTTGCCCATTCCTACAGAGGAAATTAATGATTTATTTTTCAGGATTCCAGGTCATGGAACTCTAACCAAGATCTTATGGCACACACTCAGAAAGTAGAGGTCATTGATTTGAGGGGTTTGTTAGATTCATCAAACTTTCCATATTGAAAAATGCAACCTCCACTGTTGAGTACCATTAGGGTAAAGGGATGTTTGCATCTGGAGCACTGGACAAGGCCCATCTTCAGTATGCAATAGAGTTGGCACCTATTAGAAGGAAATAAATGCATTGAAATCTAGTGCAAACTATTATAAGCAAAGCAGTTGGTGGTCTTGTTTCAGCAAATTCCATTAGCTTGCAAAATAGGACATCTGGCCAAAAACTCTTTTCACGTTTTTTCTTGTCATCCACAAACAACTTCAAAAGCACATTAAATTCAGTCTCCTTGGATGTGTCCACCACATCTCACTTTCATATTTTCTTGGAAAAAATCCTACAACAAAATATGGAGGTGATTGTTTCATTTTCTCAACCTGTCACTCAGTGTTTGATCTTCCTGTGCAAAGTGCAGTCACTTGCAGTCAGTGTGTTTCCATTACAGATGGGAGGAGCGCCTAGTCCAGACCATCTAGAACTTCTCCAGTGGTGGGATTCAGAGTAACATGGAACGTTTTATTGGTTTCCATCTGCTGAGATGAGTGATAAACAGAGAAGTAAATAAATAGATGGAAACAAATTCTCTAATGGCCAAACCAGAAGATATTCTGAAGGTCATCTTGTCCAATCTTCTGCTCAAATTCCTCATCAAACGTATTTGCATTTTGATATCCTAGACCTCACTGTCACATTCCTACGCTGTTTTTTTTTTTTCTTTTAAGATTTACCAGAGTCCCACAGGTAGCTTTCTGCAAAGTGCAGTTCTGCTTGGAGCATCTTATATTCTTGATATGTCTCTTTATTGCAGATAGCAAGAGACAGTCCTCAGATGCAAAATTTGGATTTACATCCAGAATCATAATCTCAAGAAAAGTCTGTGCTAAAATGGAGCTGAAGTTGAGACTATGTATCAGTAATTTAAGACTAAAACATTGCATGGATATGTTACATATATCATTCCAGAAGTGTGCATTACATGCCCAGGGAATTCAGAATTGACATAAAACTTTAAGAGAATCCAAATAAAGGAAGGAATGGAAAACCATCCAAACCCACCTAATTCTCCCTTGTAGAGATACAATTTTTTTTTTGCTATGATAGAGATGTCATAGTGCTTGTGGTCAAAATTAAACAGATATTAAGGCACACTAGATCTTACACATTAGATTATTTTATTTTTTTCTAGGATCATTTGGAACATGCTGATGATAGAGACAGGTATCACATTTCTTAATGCACCCCAATCTTAATTTTTCTTTGTGAGCCAAATAGTAAAATCTATTTGTAAATTCACCAGTAATTCCTACTGTAAAACCAGAATTCCTAGTTTTTATTCTAAGAAGACACCAAACTTTTTCTTATGAAACACAGATACTTGGTTTTTAGGAAAGTCTGTTTAACAACAATTTTGCTCTGAATTTGTGTACCTGACACCTGAATGGAGTGGACATCGATTGATGTATGGAGAGAAAAGCAGAGTCTGTAATGAGATTTGCTGTTTTACAAGTGTGGTGGTCACAGACCTGATAAGAACTTGGCAGTAATTTACTCGTAAGTGAGAACAGGCACAGTGTGAGCACACTTTAATGATTTTTTTTTTTTTTTTTTTAATTTTTTGGGGGGAAAAATATGGGGGGGGCATGCCCCCACTGTTCATGTACTGAATTAGCTCATGTGAGACTTTTACCTCATCCCTGTCTCCAGCTAGAGTCTTGCAGACCTATTTATGTCCTACCAAAGTCAACAGGAAGGTTGTTCCTGAAAGCAGGCTTTTGTTTTTTCCTTTGTTTTGGGGGGATGTGGGAAGAGGAGGAGATCTGCATAGGTGCTACTTCCAAGCTTTCTGTTGCTACATCACACCAGACAGCGTTTTGACTACTGCAAGGGAAAGGTGCTTGCTGAAACCTGTTGCTGCCTTCTGGAGGCCAAATAAATGCTAGTGAAGACAAGTAAGTTAGAAATGCAGCAACTGCATTCCCTGGTGAAAGGCTACCATAGTTTAATGTGCAGAAGCAGTGGGCTTGGGGACTGAAAAGGGGAACCATAATGGGAAGATGCAACCTGTAAAGGTCCATTACCCTTCTTTCTAGCCTCAGGTCAGCAGTGAATGAGGTTTTAATTCTTCCATGGCTGCTGCAGGGTACTTGTTCTTTGGCTGCATTACCAGAGCATTAGGTTGTGCCAAGCACAGAAGCTGCTTCCTGACAGGGGATGTGGCATTTGTTCTTCATTTTCCCAAAGTATCAATGGAGGCAAACTCTGTATCTCAAACTCACCTGTCCTAAATCTCACGCATGGCACCCAGGCCATTTTTTTTGTGAGAGAGAAGTACCCACTTTGAGCTCATAGAAAATCAAGGAGGTTAGCACAGCTTTGTCTGAGGTACTGCAGGATGGAGAGGGAACCAGGTGCTGTAAAGCTGAGGGAGGAGAACTCCTGCAGCCAGAGCCCTCTGAGCACTAATGCACAAGACTGGCATTGGCACCATCTGATCCAAGCTTGCAGCAGGGAGTCTGTGTAGAGCCCTGAGTGAGGTGTCTCTGCTCTTTCCTTGGACATGGCACTTCCCTTGTTCCCATTCAGGGTCCCAAAATTGCTATGGGCTTGGTATGGATGGGGAGTTGTGGTCATTGAAACAATTTGGGAGGTCTGGTTCCCAGTGTTTGCTTACAGCTCCCTGCCAGGGACTCCATGTGAGCCACTGCTAGCATGGAATGAAAAGCTGGAAGCCCAGCATTTCCTGAGGCTCCTGCCCAGTAACTGCTGTGGCAAATGAACACTTGTCACTGAAACACAGTTCCAGCCTTGTGTCTGGAAAGATGGCAAGGCCCTTTTGCTATGTGCGGTATCTCTCTCTCTTCCTCTCTCATATTATCCAGTCAGCGTGTTTGGGGGCTCTATGCATTAAATAGATTTATGTGTTTAATAATTATTAGTTTCAAAGATTTACTGTGCCCTGCTGCTGTTTCTGTGACTCTGCCTCCCCAGGGGGTTGAGAAAGTGAAAATCCTTCATCAAGGGAAAGGAAAAAATTAGAAACTTTAAATCTTCCATCATTTGGAAAATAGGTTGTGGAGAGTATAAATACACATTCTCTGAATGTTGCTGTGCTAGGTAGGTGTGTGTGTATGTCTTGGGGTTGCACAGTACACAGGTGTATAGGGAACATGTAAAGATCTGGATATGCTTATCTCCTCCCTCCTTGCTTTAAAAGAGACATTTAGACAAGTTAGAGGGCATAACCAGAGGAAACTTCACAGCTGTTTTGCCACTGTTTTGTTGTGCAGTGACTATTTCATAGAAAGAAGCAGCCCTGATTTATCAAGAAAAAAGGAGGGATTTACTAATAAGAAGATACAGCTATTTCTAATACAACCTTGCTGTTTTACATGATCTTCAAAGCTGTGTCTTGGTCCATGCTCGTATCATCTCCAGAGATGGCTCATGCCAGAGCAAGTCCCAGTATTTGAACTGGCCATTTTAGTCTCTTTTTCATGTAGAGTGATTACAGTCATTGTAAAAGCAAAAAAAAACACAGAGGGCGATTTAAGAACTGAAATCTTGTACATGAAGCTAATTAACATATTCCTACCTGGATTTGGTGCAAAACCAATGCAGATTCATTAGATAATACTACTAGAGGCTTGAAGAGTTAGGAATGCAACTTACAGAAATTGAATTTAAATTACCTATTTTGAAATGAGAGTTACATTTGGAAAGGAAAACCACTTTGGATAACATCATTATTCATTATAGTGAAAGTGTTAATGAATTTTGTGCTAATCCTGATTCAGTTAGGCTATCATACAAAAATTAGAGGTTGCACAATAGGACTTAAGGAGAAGTAGCATGAAACTGGAGAGTGTGCGATGCTTCTGGGAGGAGAAAGTTTAGGGAAAAAATATAGTGTGAAAGATGAGAATTATACAGTAAAGAATTATGTTTCCAGAGTTTTCCTGAGGCCTTGGCACTTCCAGGGTCCCAGAAGGATGACAGTCATGTAGGAAGCACCAAAGTTCCTGTCATAAAACAAGTCCCAAAATCACAGGAATAACAGGGTTGTATGAAAAACATTGTAAGTGAAAGCACAGGGGCATATCTCCCTTCTGATAAAGGGAGGTCCTCATTATGCAGAACACAAAGAAGCGTTCTTTAATTGGAACTAACATTAGTGAGGGCTGAGGACAAGAACTGCAGGGTGAAATGGCAGACCTCTGAGGGGCAAGCAAGCTTTATATCATTTGAACTTTGAACTCTGGCCACTTACTTACCCAGCTCCACAGCCTCCATCAACTCACAAGAAGTCTCTGTCTTCTTCCCACCCCTGACCTGAGCAGTTCCAGTGGCCTTGGTAGGAGGAAGAACTGTGAGCTGTCTGACCTGGTTCACACACCTAGGCGTGCAGACTGCAGTCTTGCTACCAGGCTCATACTGATGTTAAGGGATCTGTGGGACAGAAGTTTATCTTGAAATTTGGCAGCACAGAGAAGTAGACAATATTTGAGTGAAGTTGCAAAGAGTTTGCCAAAACGACCTCAGGACCTTAGCAAATTACAGCTCTTGAAGGACTAAGTGCATTTTTTGCTTGTGATTTAAGTTAAAGAAACCCTATGGAAAAATCCTGTTGTAATTGGCCTTGCAACCTTAGGTTGCTAATTCAGATCTGATCAGCACAGTCAGGACAGGCTCCCAAACTTTTGGTTCATGGACGGCTGTCTGGAGGAGCAGATAACAGCCTGCCAAACAGACCCTTTACATGTAAGGGATCGAATATGACATGCTTCAAGAGCACCAGTGTCAGTAATGTAGCATCTCTGCCGTGTTTTCCTGCAGTAGCAGCTTCTGATCTGGCATGAACAAATGCGAGGAGTGGCCAGTGTCTGGGCTCTGGCTGGCAGCTGCAGGGGCTGGACTGGCCCACCCTGAGCACCCAACAGGGAAAGAGATTCAACCCTTAGAGCAATTCCTGCTCCAGATGGAAAAAATAGACACTACAATCTGAGTTCCCTGTGTTGAGGAAGGTGTTTATCAGGCTGTGTACAAAGGTTTCATGTGGTGCAAGTGCTTTGCAGGGTTCAGGGCTTTGTATGGCTTGGTGTTAGAAAAAAAAGCAGTTCTTACATCTGATAGATGGAGAATCTGGAGGGTTTTTTCTACGCTTGGAGTAATCTGTAATCTCACTTCAGCTGGTTTGCTTTTCTACTACAGTTGAAGCAATGGGGTCTTGCATTCAGATAGCCAACTCAAAGCAATTTTGTGCTATTGTACTGGCAGTACATGACATATTCTGTGCATAATTACAGAGAGTGACAAGCTTTCCCACACTACCAGCCTCTTGCTTGTGACTGCAGGGGTATGCAGGACTGGAAAGCCCCTTTTTCTCCTTCACCAGCATTTCCAAGTGTCAGTGCTCTGTTCCCACGTGAGCTGAACCCCTTCTTGCATGTGTTACATTTTAACACCTTTAAGGCATAAAAGATCACACTATAGAGGGATACTCTGGCCTGAAATGGCCATTTGCTAAGCTGTGTTTGCAATCACAAGAAGAACAAGAGCAAGAGAAGGACAAATGGAGAAGAGGGTTTTCTGTTAACGGGAGGGATGGTATACGTGTGTGTAGCAGTGAAGATGCATGCGTGCACAAACATGATTGCAAGTCTTCATTTTGTCTGTTGAAGATTTGTATTTATTATGTTGGAGCTAAATACTTGCTTTCTCCTACTGCTGTTAGCTCTACTTGCTTTTTGTGCGTGCTTCATGGCATTAAACATGTTTGTTAATGTAAGTAGTGTGTAGATACCTTTATGTGCATACGGCCTTCAAGGGATGTATAAGGACATAAGACTTTTCAGTATCCTATGTATGAAATGCTTGGTTCGGTCTTTTTTTTTCCTCTCTAGAGAAGAAATGTTTTGACTTTTTTTCTCCCTTCTGGTTAGTGCTTTCTGGCCAAAGGTATCTCAGCCCTTTGTGCTGTAGTATGTCCTGCTTATAGCAGATGTGTTCAGGAGTGTGCAGAGGCAGATGCATCGCTCTTACCAGCATTGCAGCCACAGTACTGCAGTCTGTGTCCCTGCCCTGGCTCCCAAATGAGTAGTGGACAGTCTGATTTTGATTTCCAAAAGCCCCGTTTCCTCAAAATGCTGGGAGCAGAGGAGAGGAGATGCTTCCTGGCACAGTATTACTTAAGCAGATTTTTGAGTCAGCTCCTCCTCCTATATTTTCATACCTTTTTTTACTTCAGTCCAGAGTGCCAGGCACTCAGTTCCTTGGTAACCCAAGGGTGGCTTGGATCAGCCCCTCTCAGTGATGGTCTCCCGAGTGCTTGTCTTCTCCTACCTTTAGAACAGAAGGCAGGAGTCACATTTCTTCAGATGTGACTGGAAAATGATAAGGATTGTCTGTAGCTCTGGCTCAGCTGTGTGTGATGTGTACAGGACCTGATCTCAGTAAGAACTGGATTGAAAACTTGGCCTTGTTGAAATTGGTGGGATTGTTTCATCTGAGTTACTTTGTTACTTAAACCCATCTCTGGCAGATTTATAATTGTCTTTCCAGCTTATTCTGAATGCATTTGCAACACACTTCTAATAGGACTACTGTTTTATTGTCATCTTTCTATAGTCAGTATAATTGTTCTACTTTTAAGATAACAAAAAGGTATGATTTCATATTTTTAAATGATTCAATTAAAGTGGGAGAGTTGCATTATAGGCACTATGTCAAGATATGCTTAAAAGCATGTGGTTGCATTTATGCATTTCCGCAGGTGAAATGCAACTTCATTCTTTTAGTCTCAAATAGAAACATGTAGGGAATATAAGGATAAACAATAATGTCTCCTCGTAAGAATGGAGCTTTGTAGTATGTTTTTCAGCAGGCTGTGCTGACTTGAGAACAAGACAGTTGCTGTTTGTGAAGAAAGTTCATTCACAGAAATGTAAAGACACAATGAATAGCAAAGGAGGGGAACAGCGATAAACTGTCTGTGCCACTTAGGTGCTGCTGAATGAGTTCTGCATCCTCAGCTTGTATAAGAACCTGGGATCTGTGGCACTTGCCATTTACAGCACCATCTTGTATGGTGACCTGGTGACTCCTCCATGCTGGAAAAGAGCACTCAGAGGATTAAAAAGGTCTTTCTTGGCTGCTTCTACCTTTCTTTGATAGCTTTGCATAGAAAAATGTAGCTATACCTGAAGAGGATTAGCCTGCTATGTATCTGCATGGGTTATTATTCTATCACTCTAGATAGAGAATTGCATGCCAGCAGTTTACTGAATTCTTCTGTTGGGCAGTGTGACAGTGTTAAAAAGTAGGTCATTTGAATGCATTCCTGATAACAGTAATGGATTCACACATCAGCTGGCTGCTCCATACACATGTAACCCCTGCCCAATGTCACCTCCAGAGTGGTTCACTCCCACGCAGTGGAATGTGCCATTTTGCTAATGCACGTGTGCATACTTTGCATTTCAAACTAAGGAGAGCTGAGAGCTTAGAAAATGCTGGTAATAGCTATTCCCTACATGTTTTGTCAAAATCTCAAACCTGGGCCCTGTCACCAGCCATTCAGGAAGGCTGCGTGGCTGGGATATATGAAGTTGTATCACGATTATAACTTGCTTAACAGTTACATGTTGCAGGAAGGCTGTTTTTAAAAAAAAATAATTAAAAAACCCTCTTGGTATCTTTCCGGAGTACACGTACAAGAGGATGCGTGTACAATAATGTGTGTGGGCTGCTCAGTCTGTGCAGCATCCTTTGGAGCATCCTTTCTGCTTCCTTGGCTGTGCTGCAGTGTGCACTGTTGAAATGGGGTGTGGGGCTGACACTGACCCAGCTGCACAATCAGTGTGTGCTGAAGTGGCTGGGATGCCCACTGCCTAGGGAGTGCAGGCTGTCGTCAACAGCTCTGCATCACTTTGAGGGAGTAGTTGTTTCTTCCTACTTTCAGGAGAGCTTGAAATGAACTTCTGAAGGTTGAAATCTTAAATACTATATATACTTTCTTCTGCTGTCCCCCAGATGGCCTAAAGTAATGGCAACAACCAGGAGCAGCCAGGAGCCATGGGTTATATTTGCATGTCCTGCTGTTTCTGTAGTTGAGCCATGGGAAACAGCAATAGCCCTCTGCCCTCCCCAGGCCGGCTCCCCAGCAAGCAGCACTGAGTTAGGCAGCAGCTGCAAATGTAGTTATGCTAGCAGATCAGAAGGGCAGTGGCAGAGCTTGGGCTAGGGAATTAGCATCATCATTTGGCTGCTGCATGCAGAACAAGAGGTGTGACCAGAGACTAACAGAGACCTTTCTAGCCACTGTAACCATCCCCTAGTGAAGCAGGCTTTAGTTCCCATGGAGAGGATAGTTCACTTGTAAAGCAAAATCCATAACCTCTACTTGATCTCACTGAAGATCCGCAACAACTTTGTGCTTGCTCTCCAGAATGAAATTAACTATTGAAACGTTGCAGAAATTGTTTGCTTTTAAAGTGGAAGAAGCAAAACAAAGTAAAAGCAAGTCTAATCACTTCTTCAAGTCCACTTGTTCATGTAAAACACTAGCACTGGGGTTGGTGTACTTTGAAGTGGAAGTTAGGAAAGCCCAAGAGGTGAGCTAAAAACCTCTTATATATAGTGTGTATATATGTACTATATATATACACACTACATGTATATATACACTATAAATATAATAGAGGCAGAAAACACAGATTTAACTATTTGCTAATTGACTGCACCATGAAAAGAAGAGGACATTAGACTGTAGAGTGTGTCTTTCAGTAGTAGTGCTGGACAGTACAAAATCTTGCTTGATCGATAAAAGTAGCCTGGTTAAGGTCACACACAGCCTCTGCCTTCCCCCCTAGTTCTGCTATGATCAAGAATCATGTGTGCCTCTCAGCTACTTAAAAATATTTTATTGTTGGATTTGCTTTTCTTGTATAAAGATTCAGGAATTGCTGATGAGACCAAAACCTGCAGCTTTAGAGAGAATGTATCTGAAGAGTCAGCAGCGATATGCTACTGCAGGCTGTTTCTGTGCATGCCTGCAGTAGGAGGTTAGCTTTTCTAGCACAGCATAACGCAGCGAGTTGATGGAAAGCTGAGTGTGATGCAGGCTTGGCTAATTGGAGCACTCCTGGGAGGATGTGAATTGCACAGTTTCCATAATGAGTAGAGAGAAAAGATAGTTTACATCCCCTAATGTAACAGCATCAGGACAAGATTAATAGCAGATCCAGAGCAGTGGTGTCTATCAGACACTTCATTATTAAAGGAACCAAGTTTCACTAATGGTATTTTGCTGGTGATGGGTGCTGTGAGTCAGTTCGCAAAATCCCTTCCCTGGGTCTCTCCCAACTTTCTTATCACCAAACCATAAGCTTATAATGGACGCATGAACACAGATTTTTCTTTTATGAGATACAATTAAATTGTGGTTCAGCTTCCAAACTACACTGGAAATAGTCATCTGAATGCACGATTGTCCATGGATCTCTTTATTTTGCTGTTGCTTTATACAGGGTCATCTCAGGAAAGTTAAGGATTCATTAATTTTAGGTTAGGGAGAGGGACTGGATTTGCGTAAGCATGCCACTTTCCTTCATGTTTTGAGCACACTATACACTCTGGCCAGGTTCTCAGTGATGTTAAGCTTTTTCTCAGCCTAGAGAATGCATGTGCATACAACTCGGGCAGCACAAGTTTGGAAAACAATCACCTTTGTCAGCAATTGTTGCCCTGAAATGGGATGGAAGGGAGTGTTACAAATCAGCGTGCACACATCTGACTTGACTGGGAGGCCTTTGCTCTAAGAAGCATTTTAGAGTTAGAAACCATTTTCGTCATTTCAGGTATTTATTAAAATACAAGCTCTGGTGTTTACAACCACAGAGGGAAAAGACCTTTGAGTCTCCACTGCTCTAGGTAAAATGGATGCCTTTTTGCTGCTGGTTTTGGGGAAAATCACAATCAGCAATTTCTTATGATCTGTGCTAGCAAAAAGGCTGTACATTTTGCAGATATCCTGTTTGTGGGAGGTGCTTTTTCACATAAATACTACTTGAGTTAACACTAAGATAAGTGTCTCTAATCCCAGTGCATGATAGGTAAAACCTAATCCCGTACTGATGAAGTGAAAGTTTTAGAGCAAATTTAGATCCATTTTGTACGTAAATCTGTATCCCCTTCCTGGACAGATTTTTGTGGCTGTTGGCACATGCTCCCTCAGCTCTTCCAAGACATGGTACTGACTGGCCACATTCAAGACCCTCATTGTTGCCAGAAGAACTCTACCATTTCTAGTGTTTGATATGATGAAAGCTCTGATACACTTGGAGGCCCCATTTTGCTCAGTCCTGTTGTAGAGGCTTGACATGTTCACACCTTGGCCTGGAATAAAGCAGAAGGTGTATCTACAATGCAGTAACTGTTTCTGAACACATCCCTGTAAATAGTCATGGCTCAGAGAGAATGCAATGGTAATTCTATGTTCTGTCTGGTAACTGAGAGGGGAAACTTTTGAAGCCAAAATCACAAAACATCCTGAGTCTACCATAAACAATGTACGTGCAGTTGGCTGAATAATTTTGCTCTGCAGTTACCATGCATAGACACCTCTGGAGCAAAGAAACCGAGAGTCGGGAGGTGCTCTGGGCATACAGACCTCTTTCCTAGTGATGGTCCATGTGGGCATCCAAAGATAGTCATTTAACCACCTGCCTGGCCTGCTCTTTTGAGTTCATTTGATTCTTACTGTGATTGCCTGGGCCATCTTAGAGTGCGTGTAAACAGAGGATGTTTCCTTCTCTCTTTTTCTTTTAATGGACTTAACCACAACTCAATGTTTGTATCATTCAAGCTCAATTAAAAGCACACACAAAAAAGTTCATGAATAGTCTGCTTCTAATGAAGTGACATACTTTCATAACAGCCGATGTTCAAAGATACTTTTAACAACGAGAGCGAATGATTTACGATGTAAGTATTTTAGTCATTAGAAAATTGGAATTGTTTCTTTGGAGAAAACAAACAGGCTTTGGGCTCTTCCTAAGAGCAGTATGAACTCAGCGGCTGGCAGCTAGTTAGCCCCCCTGCAGTATGAATTAATGATAAAACTGCTTTCGTTGAGAAGGGAATTTTATTGGGCAGGATGCCGGGTACCAACACAATGAGGTCTCCAGGCACCCCTCCCTCTAGGGGTCTTCAATTACACTTCGTAATGAGCACTGTTTCATTAGTGAGGAAAGCAAAAGTCGGCACTAATTAAAATTAAATTAGGACACACTCAAGTTGTGTCACACAGTATGCTGAGATATTAATAAAAAAGAAGCTGCCTCAAACAAGCATGGACCAAAGGGTCAAGTGATAACAATTAAAATATTGGATGCGATGTCAATGCTGAATTTTTAACACTCCAGTTTTGGCTTTGTGTATGGAAAGATGATGTCTGGACTGGTTTTCTGTAAGCTGGAAGAGGCATTGCATCTACATCTGTCAAGATAATGTCTGACAGAACATTTTCCTAAAGCTTGCATACTTGCCAGAGTATTTCACAAGAACACATGCATGTGCACATGTGCCTGCAATCTGGTGTTCATGTACACTGTTGAGCTGACGTGTGAAAAAAAAAAAGATGTACATTTCACGTGAAAACCCTACATAAACTCCTGATGACATGCAAAAGGTGTCTTGCTTGAGCACTCATGTAGCGAAGCAGTGCATCTGCACTGTTACATATGTATACCATGAGATGAGCATATATTTTTGTATGTATGTATTTCACATGAAGGCAGTATCTTCTAAGAACAACTGAGTTTCAGTCCCAGCTCTTGGCTCCCTTCCTGGGAGCACTAATACTTCATTCACTTTAATACTTGTGTGATGCTCTTGACAGTGATTCTGAGACATTTTGTAGATGAGCTGCACTTAAGTTTAGAGCATTGCTGAGCTTCCTTGCTGGTTCACTTTTTACATTTTCCAGCTTTTACTTCTTTTGCTGTGCTCTGCCTTGAGGTCTTCTGCTGTTGCTCCTTGTCACTGGTTGCGTAGTGTGCTGCCAGGAGTGCAGCACAGGCACCCGCACTGACCTTGCTCAGAGCCAGTGCAGGTCTGGCAGAGCACACTCACCCCAGCCCCAGTTCTCCAGCTGCATCAATCTAAGCCTGTAGCTAATTGTTCAGGCTAGTTGCTGTAAGCATTTTTGAGGAAAACTTACTGCCCAATTTAAGTGTGCTGTTTAATTAAGTTGGTTCCAAAGGCATTTGCCAAAATATTAAAATATATTTGACCTTCAAAATGGATTAAATAGACAGGATGTTCAGGGAAGCAAATTACATTGAACATCTGTACATTTTGTGTTTAAATATGCACATGTGGAGCTTGCTGGGCTGGTGGATGGATATGGAATATTCAGCACATACAGATTGTAATCTGGAAAAGAATTTGTTCTTCTCAGTAAATATATTCTTGCGCACTAGTAAAATTGTGGCCAAGGCACTTCCCACAGTGTGCATCTGTTTGCCTGTGTAATCATTACTAATGTTTGCTATGGTACAGCAGTAGATCATGCTTGAGACTTGGGTGGAAAACTGAGCAGAAATAGCGTCCTGGTGTTACATAAGAAAACTGGGAGGTTCAGGCACCCAACCATCAGTCCACCTAAATGCCTGCGTATGTATGAATGTATTTCAGAGAATGGAGTAGGCATAGTCACTGGACCATCCATTGTTTTGTAGCTAAGTCCTCTTTCTGAAGTGTTAAAGACAGTTGGTGTGTTTAAGCTTGCTGCTTGCTTAAATACCTGCTGTCCTTTCCTGGTGTTTCCTATTGTAGCAGCTACAAAGAAAGGTCTCCATCCTGTGGAGACTGTCCCTGTTTATCTGAGGTAAAACTGGCAAATATTTAAGGACCAGCACTGCAAGCTGACTGCTTACATTTCCTTAATATGTATTTACAAGACAGATCATGAAGCCTGTAAATATGTGTTATAATAAAAACATCCCTAATGTGTAACTGAATGCTCTGCCACAACCATTCCACACGGGCTGTTACTCGCTGTGAGGGCTATAACCTGCGTTGCAGTGATTTCCTAATGTCTGGCTTAACAAAGACTCTAACTTCACTAGGTCATTTATTTACAATTCTATAAGTGCTCTACTTTTTTAGTACAGTCAAAACATGCATTTGTGGATTTTGTGGGGGTTTTGTTTCTTTTCTCGTTGTATTTGATTATAATGACATACATTTATACTGTGCTTTCCATCCAGGAGGCAGAGATATAGCTCAGATAAAATGAAACAGAAGTTGCTCGGAGGTGGAGCACAGCGTCTGCTGAATACTGTACGCAGACCAGTTTGAAGAGTTTTAAGAGCTGGTTAAAATACCATGTCCTGCCCAGAAAATCTTAGCTAACAGTCCAGAGTTGTTGAAAGTAAGTGTTAAATCTGTTAAGCAGAGCACTGATCACCAGGGGAAAGATGCCAAGGGAAAACAGAATCAAACAGATCACCAGAAAGTACCTTAGCTGTCCTAGCTGTCTCCATTTGTATGAGACCTAATTCTGATTAGCTTTGAGGCAGGACAGTCTGTGAGGCTAATAGTGTTGCTCAGCACTTCAAACTATTAATTTAGCTCTTTTTAAAATTTGTACATGCTTAGAGTCAAGTACCAGCCTCAGTTCTACTCCACTGAGTCCCAGGCTGCAGACGGCAAGCATGATAAAGTAAACATCAACAATCCTAAACTAAAGTAGTTAGCAAGAAGAAGCCACAGAGACCTCAGTGTGGTTGGTCACCTTAAAGGAAGTGAACTTGGAAGGTCTCAGACTTCCACATCCCAAAACCTGTGGAGGGACCAGGCTGATACTGGCAATCTCAGGAATAACCCCAGGGAGGAGCCCAGCAGTCCCAGGCAGATTCATCCCATGCAGATGGCAGCACGCGGCTGAGACCAGCTTCTCCTGTTACGTGCAGCATGCAGCCAGTGAATGGCTGGAGATTTCAGTCTCTAGAGCCAACAGACCAGTGCTAAAGCTATTTAAAAAAAAAAAAAAAAAAAAAAAAAAAAAGGGGGGGGGACGT
>VXBL01006713.1:230718-274934 GCA_013400195.1 Aramus guarauna
AAAAAAAAAGAGAGAGAGCACTCTTCCTAGATACATTTCTAGTCAATGTTCCTCCCTGTCATTTTAATCTGCACTGAGGAAAGGTACAAGCAGGCTCACTGTGGATAAGTAGGCAGTACACCAACACACACACACAGCGGTATTATACTGGCATGCCTTGTACAGGCATTTTCTTGCTAGTTCCTCTTGTCTTTCCCTTAACTTGCTGGGGATTGCAAAGGAACACGCTTCTGTGTTTGCTTATATTGAATTGCTGGATGATACAGATCTTTGCACTGTTACCTAAGACTGCGTGGTCCCATTCAGGAGCAGAGCCGGGTTTTTTTGTTGTACAAAGGTACTTGCTTTTGCCTGCTGCAGCCCTTTCTTAATAGTGAATGGAGAGCGTGTGAGCGAGTGTGTGTGTGAGTGAGCTTTACAAATCCCCTTATACACACCCCTTTGGCAACCTCTTTTATGAAATTTTTATTAGTATGTTCAGCAATGTGCATGTCCTCAGGAATAACAAACAGCACAGAGAGAATATATAGCCACTCAAATGGTCTAGGGGCTTCAGAAGGGAGGTGAACAATGCTACTTTAAATATTGCAGGATGGTTTACAACCCTGAGGGAGGAGGTGTGGGGGAGGAGAGGCGAAGAGCAGATGGGCACGGTGTCCATTTAAGGTGGTCTGGCACAATTATTGGTCAGCATCAATGTGATTTATATTTGGAGGCTCCTTCCAGCTCCTGTTTTTGTCCGGAGTTTGCATATATGTCTGTCCCTGAAAACGTTACCTTGGATTTCGGGAGGTCTTCCAGCTAAGCTGTGCCATAGTGATTAGGTTTAAAGATTGACAAAACATTTCAGAGATCATTTTCTTTAGACCACATGGATGCCTGACATGGCTGAGTGCCCTGTGTTAGGGGACTGACATGGCAGGTAATGCTGCCTGCCTTAGCTGCAGTAAGCCAGTCTCAAATCACTAGATGTGTACCTGTCAGAGGGAACTGCTGAGCTCAAAACCTCTGGTAGGACCTGAAGACATTTGGAAACACCACTGGCTATTATGCCAGACACCAGACTGGCTCCAGACTGTGCAACATGGGGAATAGAAAAAAATGTATTATTCTACGCTTTTGGCTCCAGGGGCTTTGGAACAGCACAAGATCCTTGCATTCAAGGCCTCGGTGTTAGAGTAATCCTTAATGAAGAGCCTCACACTGCAAGGTTCTTAGTATGTGTGGCTTCCATCCTGGTCAGTGGGATTTGAGGATGCTCTTGCATCAGGGTTGGAGCTGGAGAGGTTATGCTGATTCTGGCAGTCTTGGCTTGGAAAGAAATCACCAGACCGTGCTGTTTGCATATCCCCAAATCATATTTGTGTGTTGCTTGCTCCTTGTTGGGTGCAGGAGCTCTGAGGCTGGTGGGCACAGAGCTGTTAGTTTCCTTGGGAGAACAGGGACTTGGTATCTACAGCAGTACAAGTGTCTGTCTACAATTAGGGCCTGGTTTATCTGCTAGTTAAATTTTGCTGAATAGGATTATATTTCTTTGCCAATTCTCCTTTCCAAGTGACCCCTTAAATCACGTTAATCCCTCCAGTCCAGTCTGTTCTTCTACTACAATCCATGTCTTCCTGTAACTTGTTTCTCATAATCAGCCCTTACGCCTGTGCTCCCATTTTGGTGGAGGACATTTAGCCTGGTGGTCAGCAAAGGGAATTTATAGACTAGCAACAGCTAGGTTTTCTTGGCTTCAGTTTTCACTCACTGTGTTGATCCCCTGAGAGGCCTCCGACTTTATGCCTCGATTTCCCCATCTATAAATCTGTTTATCGCATTGCAAGGGTTAATGCAGTAAGGTCGTTGAGGGAGCTGATATATGAAGGCTAAGGAAGAGCGTTTGTACTCACACGAACCTTGGTATTGATAACAAAATTAGCCTTGTTCCCCTGGTTTACTACCAGCAGTGGTATCAGCCTCTATAATAAACTAAAACTGTCTGTGTAAGAGTTCTGGTTTATCTGTTTGCACTAGGATTATTCCGTTAATTGGCATGGCAGCATGGTGCAATATCACATAAGAGTATTAGAGGTGAACTGTTTTCTTAACTTCAGAGTCTTCAGGCATGTGTTTTGTGTATGGAGAGACAGGCAATGATCCTTTAATGGCATATGGAAGGACCAGTATTTGTATTTCCTTAAGTACAAGATGAGGGTACTATCAAGTATTCAGCTCTTCATGATGCTACACAAATGATACAAAAGGAACATAATATCATGCTCAGCAGAGACTGTGAACTCTTTGGGGCAGGAACCATCACTTTTTATAATGTATATACTCTCTCTGGCATGATAAGTGGTCTGTCCCTGAGATTATTAAGTATTTCATCAGAAAAAAAGTCATTATTATCACCACAGACTTGCCTGTGTGATGAGATTTGCAAAGAATGGCCTGATATTTTAGGGATATATATGCACAATATTCAGCAGTTGGCTGTCTGCTGCTTGGAAACCCAATTTTGTCCTTGTGCTTTGACTTGCTTCAGCTGTTCTGGGGTCCTGGGGCCTGTGACAGGAAGGGCTATATGACAACTTTACTCAGTTTTCTGATGTCTGGAGAGCACAGACACAATTAATCCAATGGAGCTTAAGGATACAGCCAGGCATGTATAGTATCCAGCAACTACTGTAGTCAAAATGGGCGTGACCCAACAGGAGGCTGGAAAACCGCCTGACACACTTGGCAAGTGATGTAATGCTCCATTCTCAGGAGGAAATTCTTTACTGAACCCCTCTAGCAGTGAACTTTTGGCCTGAAGCTGGAGTTTGGATTGCACAAGCTCAATAAATGTGTAATTACAAATACCAGAGACACACCAAGGCCCCCCCCCCCATACAAGTAGGACCTGTTTCAGAAGTTGGGAAGGAGCAAACATCTAGGCTGTGAACCCATTGCAGGAGCCAGCTGCTCTGAAGGAGAGCAGCCTCTGCTCAGGGTGTGGGCCCTGCAGGAGATGGCTCCTGCCCAAGAAAGTGTCATCGGTCATCCTGGGCATCATGGCAGCCAATCAAGCCAGCAAAGCTGTCAAACTTTCAGCCTCCTCCTCAGGTCTTGCTGCTTTGAATTGGCTGCTTGACAAGTGTGTGGTAATTCTACTTTTACCTGAAGTCGTTGCCTAATTTAGTTTGTTTGCAGCTTTGCCATTTAGGAGCCAGGGCTGGATGGGAAGCCCACGGCTATCGGGATTTCTCTGATGTGGGAGATAGTATCATGCAGAGGGGGAGAATCTCAACTTTCATAAAACATCAGTCTCCAGTCTTTTTTCTTTTTTTTTTTTTTTCTTCCTCTATTCTTAAACTAGAGTGACTACAACGTAATGCAGAGATAGCAGAACCACTTTGATGGTAGAAATCTACCTGCAGCAGCTTGAAGCTCAGCATTGGTAGACCTACCCTGCTCCTCTCATTCCAAAGGAAGGATGCAGTGCTTGTGGTCCACTGACACTTCCACACCTGTAATACAGTGCTTTGAGCGGCAATAGAAAGCAATGGGAGAGTCACTCAGGCGTGAACGTTCACTAGGCGGTTTCAGGGCCAACTGTGTTTGTGATATTCCAGACTAACTGTGTATGTGCCCACCAGTTCCAAAATGAACACCCTGATTTTCAGTCATTATTTGAACTATCAGTGTTTCACATACATCTGTGCTGAATGTGGTGAAGCTGGGAAGGATGAAAATTGTTGACATCTTCATTTCAACTATGACAATGTGAGGTGGTAGAGGAAGAGTCATTTGTGTTCTTGCAAAGAGGGAGATGTTAGTTTTGTGGGGCTAACCAAAACCATGTTAACTGTAGCTCTGCCTGTGTGTAGGGCTTTTGCACAAACCTCTGCTAGTTTGCATGATGGCTTGCTGAGCCTTTTATGTATAGGGTGGATCCAGCACTGAAATAAGCAAATGAAAAGGCTATTGAATGAAGGATTAGGAGTGGAACCGAGAGACGGCATATTCAGTCCTTTCTGTAGGCCAGGAAGACCTGTCCAGCCTGCTCACTGCAATTATTTGATTACCAGAAGAACTCAACACCATTTTGAAAAGTCTGCTGTATATCTCACTGCAAACATTGGAATTGACTGGCATTGAACAAAATCAGGCAAGAGCAAAAGCCAAACAATTTGTTACTCTTATGTGAGATTGGAGAGTGGAAAAAGGAATCCTCATCCTAAAGCATTCGAACAATCACACCAAAGCAGTGATGCACTGTGCAGCGACACTGTGTTTGGAAAGCATTATGATAAAGTGGGGGGGGTGGGGGTGCACAAGGGTGTGTGTACATGTGTGCGTGCATTTTAGGGTTAGCAAATGGAAATATTTTCATTTCTACCTTAATATGGATTTATCTTCCTGCTTTAACATACCTACCACATGACCGTTCCAAAACTCTACAACATGTGACAGTTACGAAGCACTGTTAGTAATGACTGTCAACCAGGGCACCTGAGTGATGATCTAGGTGTGAGGGGCTTTACTCATGACTGTAAACTGGCTCACCATGTTTCTTGAAGCACCACAGGACATTAGAAGAAGCTGTGCAATAGTCTGAATGTTCCTCCGCAGGACATGGCAAATCATAGTACAGCTACAATGTGTCCTGCTATTACAGCAGGAACAGCAATTGTAGTTCTATTTCAGAGGTTTACTTAGTGCGTTCTTCAGATGTAAATGAAGGTGACCAAATCATTTGTCACTGCACATGTACAGTTTGCTTATTTTGTTAACTCTGAATAGGAAAGGGAATCAAATATTTTTTGACCACGTTAACTAATTTGTTCTATAACCCTCCCAACATTCTTTTCCTTCAAATTCTGTAAAGTGATTCCCTTTGCCAGTCTTTTCCCTTTTTCACTTTGAAGACTGCTGGTCCTATAACCTTCTGTTTCCTTTTGTTCTGCCTGTGGACTTCAATTTGTTTTGGCACTTGCTGCAATTGTGAAACTTGAAATTAAGCTAAGATTTTTATATATGCTAAATTAGTTGCCTTAGGCGTGGCTAAGTAGAAGAATGTGAAAGTGTCATGTACACAGTTCAGCATAATATTTGTTTTAGCTGTAATCATAGCACAGTATTATAATATCAAGGTAGATTATATTTTATTATGGTGTATTATTGCAGTTAGTAAACAATGCTATCCTGTGTAATTGTTATATCAATATGACTGTTTCAAGGATCTACCAATGTTTGTACTAGAAAACTAGATTTCAAGGGTTTATAATTCATCCATTATATATTGCCTGAAGGTGGAACTTAATATAGCATGTACCAATATTGGGGAAATCCCTGTTCTCTTTGTACTATCCACTGGATTGAGGCCTATCATGCTTGGAGGAAGATCTAACCTCCTGGAGCTACGGCTGTGGAGGCTTATCTTTATGGGCAGGAATCCGTGCCAATCCCTGCAACTGAAGGTAGATGTTTACTCTCTCCAGCTGCTAATAAATGCATTTTCTTTTTCTTTCTTGATTTTCTATCCAGTTGATTCATTTTACACTTCTGGAGGAAGGGAGTGATGGAGGCAGAATGCAGGAAATGTTTAAGAGGGAAATTTGTTTCCCAGTCAGCAAAGAGATGAGAGTAAGAAATTCCTGGAGACAAAGTCCCAGTCCCAAACTGCTAGCTGCTCCCTGACAGTCAAATGTTTATTCCTTAATTTCCAGAGGGAGGTAGGTATGATGCACTAGAATTAGTCATACTCCTATCTCCCTAACCCTAGGGTGTGTTCTGGTGAGCCTTCTTCTGCCTTAACGCCAGAGAACCTAAATGGTATGTCGGTAGGAAACTTTTAAGTTTTCTTTTCAAAGATTGCCCCCTAGAAGTCTTTCTCTCTTCCTCCTTAGAGCCTGTTCTCCTTTCAGTTAATGATGAGGCTATCTATATCAACATCAGTCTTTGCCCCTTGATAAGGGACCCCAAACTCTGTTCCTTTCTTGATGCCTGTCAGCATCATGATATCAGATACAGGTTTGGGATGTTTGAGTATGGATACGTATATATATTTATTTATTACTGATGAAATGCTTACAAAGAACAAGATGTGAACGTGAGAATAGACGGTGAGTCATAGAGGACATGGGTGAGCAACGAGACTCCTGATACAAGGTGCTGATTGTCGGTGTTACACATGCTCTGATGCGGAGGCAGCGTGCTGCATGCACGGAGGAGCTCTGTGCTGAAGTTCCCATTGGTCTAGGGAGGTGCTGTGTCGGAGTGGCTGCTAAACGGAGCTATGGTCCATTTGTACAGAGGCACCAGAGGTGAGGTTTGAGATCCGCTGGACTCATGAGTTAGCAGTGGTATGTCCTGAAGACCTGTTACAATAGTAATAATAATGGTGATGATACTTAGCAGAGTTCAAAGTGGAAGAATTTCAGGGAGCTCTGCTGTGAATTGCTTAGTCTTGCTATGAATTGTGCGTGTACGTTCATATGCAGGTGTAAGTAAGTCTGAGAGTGCAAATCCAGGCAGAAGCACTTGAACCATACCTTTTCCCCACTCCACATGCAGAGAGGCATGCAACAAGGATGAGATTCCAGAATGGGAGGAAAATGAATGAGCTTTCTGGCCTGCAGTGGACCCTGGGAAAAGCAAGCTCTGCAATTCCTTCTGAGGGCTGGGATGTGTAGGGGTGACCTGAAACCAGCTCTTCCCAGGTTGATTCAGGGGAATCTTCTCATGACTCTCCTTTCACCCATTCTCCCTTCCCACAGGTTTCCTGTGGGAGGGTGAAACCCAGCTTTGCAGTCAGTGTACTGTCAAATAGTAGTAACTGGCAATTCAATAAATAATCTGCAATAATAGGAACAAGTGCTAGGGGGAGCAGAAGAGCTATTGGTAGGACACCCATCATTTAAACAGTAGGTGTTGCTGGTGGCTTGCCGCAGTGGTTAGTAAAAGTCTTTGAATCTATAAAATGTAGCATTAGATGCATTTAAAAGACATATGAATTTATTTTAAAGCTTCCTGGGTGATTGACCGTATCTCCTAGAATTCTACCCAATCAGTTGCACTTACCTTCAATTATAATAGGCTATGTTCTTGTGTAGCACTTGACTCTGTAGGAAGCAACACAGTGTAACGGATTAACTGAGAGTTGTTCACTCTCTAGTCTTGGGTGAAATACAAAAGTTAGTTAACCAACAAGACTTCACAGCAGAGGTTGGGAGGGGCATAAAGTGCTGAGGATTTTATATCAGCTGCCCCAGTGAAATCTGGAATAATTCTGTCAGCTGTCAATGGAGTTGTTTGATTTATACCCATGTACAAAATCTAGCCTTAAAAATGTCTCCAGTAGAAACTACTTCAAAATGTTAGTAATAATTTGGCCAGAAAATGGAGTCTAAGGCAATTTCTGCTGCGAATGCAGTTCACAGACGTATTTAAGCCAGCTGCAGACACTGGCTTGGGTTCATATATGTATCTGTGGCTTGCACTCACAGGAGAGAGGATAGTGTACATATAAAGTGTATTACTCCACTGAAAAGCATTATGGAACCCAAAAGCAGACAGGACAAAGCCTTCCTATCTCATCCCAATGTCATGTGACACTTGCATGTACTCACCCAAGAGGCATTCTCCTTTGCTAGTCTGGTTGGTTTTAACACAATAGGGTTATGATACTAGCAATTTGATTATGGTGCAAGTGGGGGATTATTAAGGATTTAAGTTTCCTGTGGTATAATTTTATGATTCCATGTGCAGAATTACTCTGATATTACTAGAACTGTCTACAGAAAAGACATTTTAATATAAAAGTTTTGGCAACACTTGTTTTTTTCCTCTTCTTTAGGAAAAGTTCTTTCTGCTGCAGTCCATCATCAGTTTGTTGCCTAGGGGCTTGCTGAAGAGCAGTACTGGGTTTCTCCATTTGTCTGGAAGTTAATTCTTATTCTTTCTGCCAAATACCTTTTCTCTTTCAAAGGGCTCTCAATACCATCCACCTTACTCTTCTCTTGCCTTCTGTGTGCTAATATCTACCTATTGCTTCAATAATCACTACCATGTTGATACTACTTTGTAGATTTGTCTTCATGTGAGGATTTATTCTGTTGCAAAGCACTCTGCATAGCAATAGAGCATTCATTCATTTAATGGATGTATAAGGTACCTCTTCAGTGATGTGCTAAAAGGACAGTGTTGATCTGAATGCAAAGCTGCTCCACTCAAACATTGGAGCCGGACAGTTACAGACCAACGTATGGCAAAAGCTAATATAAAAACCTATTAGATAAATCTTCCCTCAACAAAAAGTTTAGTCCGGCAAAGTGAAGGCTGAGAGAAATTCTATAAATACACCAGGACAGGAGGAAAAGGGGAGGTAAATGCCAGGGAGGGAGAACAACTGCTTAAACTAAAGGCAACACTGGCACAAGAACAGATAGGTATCATCTTGGCAGTAGTAACTTTAGGCTGGTAATTAGAAGGTTCCTAACCATCAGAAGAGAGAGGTTCTGTAGCAGACTTCCAGCAGGAAGTGATGCTTTTTGCTGTTTTCTTTTGTTTTTTTTTTTTCTTCTTGCTGTAAGCTAAGTTTAAGACAGAACTCAGCAAGCTGGCATGAGGGGTTGTATTATCTGCTGTACTGGCTATGTTTGCACATGTCCTTCTTCCTGTGCCCCTGCAGCTCTCAGTGAGCAGAAGGGGTGAGGGAGAGAATAATGTGTGAGTAAATGTCAGCGTCTACGCAGTGAGTTCATCTGGAGTGTTTTCATCCTTCTCATCCTTGGACTGTGAGGGAGGAAATAGCCAAGAGCTCTCTCTTCTGTGGCACAAATGATCTGTCCCACAACAGTGATTCCTGGTGTAAAGGCCTGAAGATACAAGGAGGCAGGAAAACTCACCCTGGAGAGTGTGTCCCTTTGCAAAGGATTGTGGAGTGGTCCTCCTAGTGCTGGAGAAGACAGACTTGGACCAGAATGTCAGATCTAAACAGCTATAGGTTTTGCAGCCTGTCAACTCCAAATCTGAGGTCTGTAGCATGAGCCTATCTCCAATGACATCTCGTTGAATCTGAATCACTTCTGCTGCTGCTAATGTACAACAGGCAGATGCATATTCTCACACCCACAGCTCACCTGTGATTCTGTTTTTCTCTTTAGTAATTGTGCAAGTCACCTGATAATTCAGCTAAAAGCCCTTTCGAGACATTACATAATGTCCTTGGAGAAACCCTGTCTGCTGTAACATTGGATAGATTATTATGTAAAACTTTCTCTCTTTTTCTCAGTTGTTTGTTTTTGGGTGGGGAGTCAGGCTGGATTTCCACTTGGCTGAATCTAAAAGGTTTCAGGTTTACACTGGATTGCTCCACTATTTTATTAAACTCTGGAGACTGTGCTGGAATTAGCCTTAGCATCACAAGTGAAATGAGTTTGGCAGGGCTCTCTGGAGTCTAAGCAGCACACCTGGCTGAGCTCTGAGGTGCGATTCAGCTCAAGTGGTAACACTTACTCAAGAAAGCCCTCAGCTCTAATGTGATGATTTAATTAGCATCACTGGATGAGCTCCATGGGATAAAACCTTCCCCCAATACTCCCTCAGGACCGCAGAGCTTTCTGTGTGCACAAGTAACGCTGAAGGGATCATGCATTGCTTGCAGACCTGGGCAGGCCTTTGTTGGGCAGGATGAGTGCAAAGAGGCAGATCCCAGCTTACCTACTGGAACCCCTGCCTGTGGCTTCTCTTCCTTGGGTGGCTGTGGAAGGCTTGAGCAGTACTGGCTTGCTTACTCTTCCCTTCTTTGCTCGAGACCCTCAGGCCCTGCCTGCTCTAATGAGTGGCCCCTGGGTGACGCTGAAGTCCTGCAGAGGTCTGAAGGAAGGCTAAAAGTTAACAGCTAGAGTGGTGAGGCACCCAGCCAACACTCAGCATCCTGCATCTATCTGCGTCTTGAAAAATCTCCATCCCCAGCTGCTAGGGCAGAGGGGAGCAAGCAGACCTCTATTACCAGTTTCCCCCAGCTAAAGCAATAGCAGACAAGTGACCAGGCATTAATGGCCATTGTCACCACCACATCCTTGCATGAGTGCTGGAGGAGCTGATTCATTTCTGTGGGTCTCCAACCTTTGTCTGCATTCATGCATTGAGTCCTGTCCACTGTTCTGCCTGGCATCCAGTGCAGCGTAGTTCATCATCTGCCCCAGCAGAGAGACCAGAGCCTGTGGTTTAGGCAGCATTTTGTTAAGGGAGTGGATAGGAGAGTGGGGGTGAGAGCCTTGAGGCAATGTCCTGGGCAGAGGCCATGCCAGGGACTCTGCTCCCTGAACCCTCCCCTGGAGGGGTGCCCACACAGGGGAGGGGGAAACTGTGCTCCAAAGCTCAGGTCAATAGAGCTCATCAAGAATCGTTTTTGTCCTGAAGTTCTGAATGGAAATACATTCTCTGAAACACTGCTTTTGGCTGGATATTTCAAAGCAGAATGAAAAATCTTGTTTCAGCTCAAAGAGTTATCTTTGAACTGAGATTTTGAGAGAGCTTTTTCTTGAAAACTGAGATTAAAGAAAGTCATCAACTGCAGAAGAATTTCAGTTGAGGAATCTATCAAAAGTGCAAAATATTAGTTTTAAAAAATTCCCCTATTGAGGGGGAGGAAAAAACCAATGCTTTTTGGCAGCTATGTTTTTCAAAGGGAAATTTTCCCAGTCAGAAAAATATCAAATAGCTCTATCAAAATTGTGTTTCCTTCTGCTTGTTCACTTCTCTTTTTTCCCTTATTTGGGACATCCTGTAACAGCCGAGAATCCAGAAAGTCTTTTTTCCCCAAAGGTTTGCAAACCTCCTTGATGAACAAGCTTCAGGCTTGTCATGAAACCTGAACCCAAGGAAGGTTTCCTGGCTTCAGCTTTCAGTCTGATGTTGCACATGGCTCTGGCTCAGAGGATTGCTTTAGTACTGGAGCAGGGATGGGAAATCCACTTGTGCAGAGGGAAAAAAGATGGAAAGTGTATGGGCTGCAGTGTGGAAAATCCAGCTGCAGGACACCATCTCCGTCCCTGCTTCTAAAACCCTGGGCTGGTGTTATGCTGCAGTTCTCACCAGCTTTGGCAGCTGAGCTGGATTGTTGTGGACCACCTTAAATGTTTTCCATGCCAGCTGAGCACAGAAAGCTGCTGAAATGGGTCTCTGCTGTGTAGTGCGCACTCTCTCTTAGCAATGCCCTCATGGTGACTCAGTCCCATTCCCCACTTCTTTTAACCCACAGCAGGTCAAGAGTTTAACAAAGTGACTGAGGCTGGGAGCCAAGTCCCCAGAGTTGCAATCTGCAGCCAGCATGCCAGCATCTGGAAAGCGTTTGTGACCAATAAAAAATGAATGTGCAGACTCCGCCAAAGCAGCAATCATTTGGCATCTCAAGCCCAGATCTTTACAAGATGATTCTTCTGAGGCTTGGAAAGGCTTGCCTGAGTGTTTTCTAATAAAAACAGTTCTGGGCTGGGCCAATAGTCGGGTGAATAGTGCTATGTGTCGCCACATGGGAGACAGCCAGCCGGGAATGGGAAGACGTTTCTGGAGTCTAACTCTCTGGCTGACTGGGGCTGGATGCCTCATGTCGGTGATGCTCAGGCGAGGGACAGGGAGTGCACTGCGGGTGCTGCAGCAGCTGCTATTCAGAGCACACTCTGACCTTGGGCTGTTTTATCTGGAGCCGCAGGACTCTGAGGGGAAAGGCACACAGAGGACCGCAGAGTAGACATTACCATGCTATTAGGGCGTGAAGCTCTTGGTCAGTTTGACAAGATCTGCCTTAAACTAACCCATGAATAAAGCAGTTTCTAGTATTCAGCAGTCACTTTTCCAGCTGGTGCAGCTTAAATGCACAGTTGCTACAACAGTGGTACAGTTGCATTCCCACCTTTTTGTCAGTTCCTGACAGCAAGAGATCAGTGTGATTGTAGGGAGCTGCTTCCAGGCTTTGGCAAGTACAGGTAACAGCAGAAGTCCATGTCTAGCCTTGAAGAGACTGAAGAGAAAATGTTTGGTGTATGTATGGGCTTGGTACCTTGGAGTGGTACACATCTGCTAGGGGCATTCAAGAAGGGGGAAAGAGCAGCATAACATGCACATGCTGCCATTGATAATCCTTGCCAGCAGCAAGCTCATACTGCTGTTGTTGAGCACATCCAAGAGTCCTTCCCATTGCTTCCAAGCTCTGTCCCTAAGGATATGTTGAACTCTGCACCCTGCTCCTCCTTGCAGTGCTCAGTGGGATGGGTTTGTCTGTGTGCATGTTCTTCCCTCAGCTGGATTCCTTCCTTTCTGTTGCTTTATCTCTGGAGTGACCATGACTGGCAGTCATGTACAAGCATCTAGAGCTGTTGGACTCCAGCACCACATGCCCTGAATTCCACTGTGAGGAAACAAACACAAATGAGTGGAAGCTTAGTAATTGTTTCGCAAGTTGCCAGAATATTTTTTGCTGGAGCTAGGTGGATGTTGTTCCTGTGGTGTCATTCTTCTGACCACAGAATCAGGATAGTGTCATGGCTAAAGCAGCACATCTGGGGTGCACTGTGGGGTCTTAACTCTGAGGTAGTGAAAAGAAGCTCAGGGTTGGTTGTTCCCCTGATTCTGAGCATGATTTGCAGAGGGACTTGCCACTAACAGAAGAGGAAGCTGGCATCTAAACCCTGTGGGATTAGAGCACAGATACAATTCGGATGCCCCAGCTTGCTGTGTTTGATCTTGCCTTTGAGGGACATCAAAACTGATGATTGGGAGGATGTTAGGAGGATGAGGAATCCTGTAAGTGAATGAATTTTACTTTATTCATTTACATTTCAAACTGCAGATATTTGAACTGAGGTCCTCTGGGACTGCCAGGGCTGTGCATTAACACTGCCATTTTACTAAGTTTGGTTTTGATTTGGCACTGTTTATTCTCACCTGGGTCCTGCTTGCAGTAGGAAAATGAGACAGTTAGCCAGAGTCAGCTACAGCATGTCAATGTGCTTTTCCATATGTTTACAAAAGGTAGGTAAAAATGGCATTGTTTAAAGAGATGTTAATGGTCTGGGTCAACCTACAGTATTCCTAAAATCCCCCCTTGTGTTCCTAGTCTTGGCAGGATTAACAAAACAAACCCAACCCTCCCCCCCAAGACCTTTTGCTTTGAGTTTGTGTCATGCATGCAAAATCTCTCCAAAGGAAACTCTGCCAAATCCACTTTATTTGCCCTGGTTTGGAAACTTTAGGTTGGGCAAAGTTGGCTTTAAATGTTGAGTGACTCTTGGCCAAAAGCAGCCTGAGTTCAAATCTCAGAACAAAGAGAAATCCAGATGCATATTTAGTTTTGCTTTGGGACATTTCTTGGAACACTAAAGTTATTGTCACTTACTCCTGTACTCAGTTTAAAATTAGTCCTTGGGAGATGGCTGGTTCGTATCAGCCATGTTCTCCAGAAGTGCCCATTCTTATTCCTTTTGTTGATTTTTGTGCTTTTTTTGTGAGAGGTGCATTAATAGCTCTAGTAAGAGATTATTTAGAGCTTGCAAAATACGTCTTGTGACTGCTCAGCACTTTCTGTGCATCCCTGAACACTGCTTCTGTTTCCTCTTGATGGAGGCAGTCTCTTTGCTTCTGCTGTCCGTGCAGCAGTTTCCTCACAGCATTAAAAATGTTCCACTTCCTACAGATGCTTTGATATGCTGGACTGGGGTTGTATTAACCCTAGCAGTGCTGCTGCTCTGGTGGGGCCTGTTGAGCCTCCCAGAGATAAGAAGATAAGAAATGCTTTGTTAACAGAAGGGGCTAATGCCCCAGCCACCCTGGGAGGTAGTGGGGTGCTAGGCAGGCAGATCCATAATAAAAGAGCAAGGAGCTATAGGGCTGTGGCATGTCCTGGGCACATAGGCACTGCAGCTAGCCTTGGTTTGGATGCTGTTCTTGTAGGATGTCAGCTGGAAGGCTGGAGGTATGGAGACAGATGACAGTCTAGACAGCAGTGGGTGCAGGATAGTTGTGTGGTAATGCAGGAGGTAGGTACTGTGCATGCTGGTGAGCAGCAAGCATATAGTGTGCGCACATCAGAAAGTGGCAGTGATATGTGAATGAGACAGTTGTTCTTGTGATGATCCTGAGGCTGGAAATCTTTTTCTTTTTTTTTTTTTTTTTTTTTTTAAATTTCTGGTGGCTTAAGATCATTAACCCTTTGCACACAGCAGGCTGCTGTCTGCATGGTCACAGAATACTTCTACTGTTTATCATTAAACATGTTCAAACAAAGGCTCCTGCATTATATCTGAGCATTCTCCATGGTTATTGCACTGTTTTCCTCTTCCCTGCTTCTCTGACAGTGAAGGGTTAAATCCCCCTTTTCCCATGTGCCTGCTGATGAACTGTGAATATGCAGCCAGGACCTGTTTTCACGCATATGTCCTTTTCTATAATCCAATCTTCTCCACTGTGGCACAGACCTGGCGGCTCTTCTGCAGCCTAGTATGGCAGGTCTGCTGCCATGGGATAAGAAGCAGTAGGTTGATTTACATAATCACATATGCAAATAAGCCAAATCAGGGTCCTTTCATTCAGCTTTGGTTTTAAGTCCATGGGCTGAGAGCAAAGGGATTTGAAAGGGTGGTTTTCTTCTCTTGAGCTCTTGTGAAACAGAGCACACCCTCAGAAAAGTATTGCTGCTACCAGAATGTGCAGCCCAATGGACATAAATGATTAATTATGCAAAAACACCTGATAACCCATCCCATGCAAATGCACCCTTACCCGCTAGGCCTACATCATCTGTTCCTTCTACTGGAAGTGTGGACTGCATCCTTATGCAGGAAATGAAAGAAACTCCATCTCTGAGGAACAAAGGGAATTCATCTCTTCATCTGGTGGAACATTTAAAAGAAGTTAAGAGCAGCAACAGCCTCACACCTGTGGCATACCAGATGAGCCCTGGTGGAGACACATGGGGAGGTCATTTCAATGTGCACCCTTAAAAAGGCTACAGAGAACAAATCAGAGTGCAGCAGTGTCTATCAGCACTCAGAAGGAGGACTCCAAACATTTGTACTTCTACTTGGTTCAGTTTTTCTTAGTGCTATGTATTACCTCCGTCTTGCAGGGATGCTGGCCAGCCTGGTGTGGACTTCAGGAAAGTTCTCAAAGTGCCAGAAGAGAACGGTGTAAACCATCCATGACAAATTCATTGGTCAGCTCAGTGATATTATTTCCAGCAGTGACCCTAGTAGGGGTTCCCAAGGAAAACTCCAAAATGAATGAGGCTACTGAGGTATCTGTTAAGGCAGTACTTGTTCTTGACTTGTGACGGTAGGACAGGTACCAGCAGAAGCAGCACAGATTTTAGCCTGGCTGATGGAGACCTCTAAAAAATCTAGTGAAAGAATGATCAAAAGATGCTATCTTTAATCAAATTTCTTTAATCCTTTAAAAAAAAACCCAAATTAGTAAGTTATTTAGCTCTGTCTTGCAACAGTGGGACTAGAGGTAAATTGGATGTGTTAATTAAACATTGAATATAAATAGTGACCTTTGGTCAATTTTAAGTGCTTTGCCTTTAGAATTCCACCGACTTTAAGGGAATGTGTATTTTTCTCTGCCTGAGTGATCAACTCTTGCTTGAACGTACATGGAACTTTCCAATTTGCTTTAAAGCTTTAGATGAGGGAAAATATGGCCAGGTGCCCTAGCTAAATGCCATAGCTTAGGAAAAAAACCCCAAACCCAAGAGGTGCACTAGCTGGGTGCTGTTGACTCTCCAGTCCTTTACAAATTCTGATGGCATGAAGCATAACAGCGGGCATTCAGACGTAGGTAAAACTGTGTCTTTAGCTTTAGGTAGTCTCCTCAGTGAGGGAAAAATATTTTTATCTAAGTCTGCTAAGCAGCTTTATGATCCTGGAGTTTATAGCTGCAGACTCTTGGCTGCTCTAGGGGTGCAGTGCAGTGGCCCTTGTATACCCTGCTACCCAGAGGCTGGCAGAGCTCTGTAAATACCTACTGCCACATCCACTATGCCAAGGGCAGGCAGGGGGAATGAAAAAATGCTGAATGGATTGATTTGGTGGTTTTAGGAGAATTCCCTCTGACATCTAGTTAAGTCACCTCTGTAGTCTCTTTACCCCTGGAGCAACACAAAGTTACCATAGATAGGATCAGAGTTGGCTCATCAGGAGTGTGTAAGCTGTTCCTGCCTGACTCTGCCTTCCTTGCACACTCCATTGCACCCAGCAGGTCTCTCAGTTCTTCTAAATCAGTACCTACTGCGGAGGACTAACAGCATCATCTGCACTAGCAGGACATCTCAGAAGAGGAAAGAACCAACGATCTTGTGGTTCTAAGAATTAGCCAGCACTGAACAGAATTACATCTTCTCTGCATCCCTGAAAACACCATTGACACAGGTAGTCGTGAAGCTGTGTCCATCCTTTGCAATTGTAATGCTTGTGCAGCAACAGTGTTGAGGGTATCGTGTTCTCTGAAGCTTACTCCCAAAATGAAGCTGAGCACAGTTACTGCTAGGAAACAGGGCTCCTGTTAGCACTTGATCAGAGTTGAGGCTCTGATGCCCAAGAGACAGGTCCTTACTACAGATATGTGTTGAATTTGTATAGCATTTTGCAGCACCAGTGCACACTGGGTAGAACTAGATAAGTAAGGCAGTGCTCTGCTTGAACTGGTGCATCACAGACAAGAAACTAGTACAATCTCTTCTTGACTATGAGTGGATAAACTCAGGTGGTAGCTACTGCCATCACTGCCTTTCTTCAGCAAGCCTGTTAGCAGCTGAGGCAGGAAGAGTTAAAAAGGAGGACTGGTGGCTTTTTTCCTTGAAAGGTGAGCTTTTGAGAGCTAAGCTAAGTTTGCATGTCAGGCAGAAGCTGGGTGTGCCTGACACAGCCTCTCTTGTGGTCTCACAGAGAGTCTGGGTCTGCAGCAGCTTTTAAAAGTGCTCATCCATGTAATTTGATTCTGTGTTTTGCATCTACAATCAGTAGAGAGATGTCTTTGTCATCTCTTGATCCTTATCCCAATGATAAGCCTGACCTGGACCACAGGTGTCACCCAGCATCCAGTTTCTCAGTTCTGATCAAATCCACGTTAGGTGGGATGGGAGGCACACTGATCAGCTCTGCTTTTTCTTGCAGAAGTATTTGCCATAGCAGAGAATCTTGTAAGTGTGTGTATTTATAGGGAGGCAGATGTAAACCACATTTGTCCTGTGTTTCTGGCAAAGAGAGAGCGTGAAATATTTGTGACCCGAGTCATTGGCTTTCCTGCCATTTGTATAAAAATTTCCAGATGTGATTGTTGATGCCTCACCTGGGACCAATTAAAGAAAGACGGAATATCCAGAACCAACTATGTTCATGTGGATACTTGACTTGTTTGTCTGTATGCGTGCATGTGCACATCTCTGTTGCAATGTGTGCGTTTTAAAGTAAAGCAGAATTTCAGTTCAAAGAACTTCTCTCCTTCCAGGACTTTCCTTTTGTCTACATTATCCTTTCCTCCTCAGATTGTCCTTGTCCCATAAATCCCAATTCTTAGACACTTCATCCTCACACCTTTTCTGTTATACCTCCCGATAGCTTCTTGTGGCTCACTTGATCACAGGGCTCTTCCATGCAGGCATGGTGAGGTTACTGGAGAAGAAGGTTCCTGAATGCTATAAACTTGTAGAAGGACAGTGTGAATTCCTTAGTAACACATCAGCAACTAACCAAAACAAGGTCCGGCACAATGTTTGGACTGCTTGCCACCAAGTGAGCCCTGATCTCTGTTCGGTCTCCTGCCCTTTCTTTTCTCACCTTTTACCTCAGATGTTAATCTGCTGGGTCTGTATTAGACTATGCTTAGCGATTAAACTCCTGACCCTCCCCTTCCAGGCTGTGTCCACAAAAACTTTCTCCTGATCGCCCATTTTTTCTCTATTTTCTTCACTCTGCTCATGACTCTAAACTTCTGTCCTTCTTGCTTGTTTTCTCTTGAGTTTCTCTGCACCTTTTTGTCCCTGCCCATAGTTCTCCCTGAGTATATTTACCAAGCTACCTCCCTACATTAGTCATACTCTGCTGGAAAGCAAATCTGAAGTCATCCAATCTTCTTCCCTTCTTTTAGTGTTGTTTTTGCAAGGGGAGTTCAAGCAAACAAACACTGCCCCCAACATCTGGTGCCTTTCAGGAGCCTTAAACTCATGGCCAGAATGAGCATGTGGAAGGACAAGATGGGAATCCAGCTAGCTTGCAAAAACTAGGCATGGACCCAAAGACACAGACTTATTCTAATTTAAAGTAACCAAGAAAAAAAATTGTACTTTTCTGCTTATCAGTTATCCCCTTTAGCCATATCAAACCCATTTTGTGTACTTCCCTCCGTGCCTGCTGGTGTCACCCATTTTGCTGTGTGGGCACAAGGCCTTTCCTGTGCAAGCATTTATTCTAAAAGGGGAAGAATGGCAGGGTCCTGCGTGCAGCAGGATTCATTGGACAAAAGGTCTGGAACTAGAACGGTTGCTGGAGGGTCTGTTCCTGTGTAACTTCAAACCTGGCATGGCAAGTATCTGGTCCAAAGTGAACTTTGCTTTCTTCTGTCTCATTTTTTAGCATTCCCCAAGCAGATTTGGATATGTTTATGCTTCTTTTCAACACAGAAGATAATTAAAATATAATTGTGAATGGCAGTGTGTGTTTTACACAGCCATTTGTTCATTAACAAGACATTTGCAGTATGGTTATGTTTTAGCTCTAGACTTTCAGGTAGGATTTTATTTCTCTAACAACAGATACTCATAGCTGGACTAGAATTGACAGTCTTATTAGATGACATGTTAAACCAGGACTACAACTTAAATGTAGATTTATCTTTTCTGTGTCTGTTGGGGAGAGATATGCACATGCTCTAACCAGCTGATTATAGTCTTTCTAAAAGGGTTATTTTTGTTTCCATGGAATATAGTGAAGGGAAATTATACAGTGTGTTGTTGTGCCCTGGGAAACATCTTTAACAGTTAAAATTGTTCTGCTTCATTTTTTATGATTTCAAAAGGGACAAACATGTTCAGAAAATAAGGACATGGCTGTCACTTGCTCAGTGTAGCTTTTAGGTGTCTGTATGTATTTGAAGAGGTATTCTCAAAGTTCTAGCTGGCATGGGTGTAAACCTCTTGGACTTTGCCCATAGGTTTATGCTGGCACCACCAACCCTTGACACAGACAACTGCACTATGGATAGGTGTATTCTAACGCCATTGCGGTATTGTGGGTGACAGGCACTCCGGCTACCTAGTATTGAGTCTCTGTCTCTCTCCTTCTGTGTTGCAAGCAAGAAAATAAATGCCATGCTATAATACTAGCCTATCTGCTCTGTTTCCTTGCATACATTCCAGCTGCTCTGTGCTTTATACCACACTGCACCATGGGGTGTGCTACATACAGCTAGTCCAGAGAGGAAGGGTAAAGATAAACTGAAGCAGTGAGTTTAGCAATGCATCAGCCAGGTTATCTCAGCTTCCTGCATAATGCCAAAACTTCCCTGAGTTGGGTCTTTGATGCTTGGCCTCTGTGTCTTTAACCCTAGGAAGACTAGAGTGGTGGTTTTCACCCTTCCATGTGCTATGAGCTGTAGCCTCTCAAAGGAGGGGGTGAGACAACAATGCCCAAAGGGCAGGTGTGAGAAGAATGAGGGTGGGCAGCTGGGAGCCAGGGGGATGGAACACCGGTGCTGTTGGTGCAGCCAGCACTGTGATGGCCCCAGGGCAGTGCAGGAAGACTGGGGTTAGAGGGAAGCTGTCTGAAAAAGATCAAATGGAAGATAGGAATGGATGAAGAAGATTCATGGCTATATTAGAGCAGGGGAGCGGAATGCTAATATACTGGTGGCATGATCGGGTATCTGGCAGGGTTTGTTTGCTACGAGGCCAAGCTGAATATTCTGCTGCAGAAATGATTCCTTGCTTTGCAGGGGAATTTTTGCCAAGTCCCTTCCTCTTCTGGCTCCCAGGTCTGGGTGTCTTGCTCAAGTTGTGGGGCTTCCAACCAGTTTCCTGGCCGCTGCAGACTAAGGTGGTGCCAGTACTTCTAAAAACAGCCTGTGCTCTCCTCCTCCTCCTCTTCACTTTGGTGAATTCCTGCCTCCTCCCTTTCAAGCAATGCTTATTCAGCTTTCCTTGCTAGATTCTCGCCTGCTCTGGAGCATACTAAGCCCTGACCTGAGGAGTGGAGTAGGTAATGCAGGAGGGGCAATTTTAGGAAATATTCAGCCTTCCCTGCTATTACGAGACAGGTCTGACTGCTTTGAGCAGCTTTCTACCTTCAGCACTTGCTTGTTTGTCTCAGCAATGTTTAAATGAACTCTCTTAAAGCTTTGTTGTTTTTTTTTTCTCCTATCTGAAAGGAAATTTGTATTGTTGAGGTTCTGGTGCAGTTCCTTTGTATTTTAATTAACACTGGGCTGTGCTTTAAACTGTAAGGACTAAGGGGCAAAGACTCCCCCATGTACATAGCACCCCCTGATGGGTGTTGGTATGGAGGGTGTCAGGGAAAGGGAACCTCAGTCATGGCTGCAAGCAGGGAAGAGCTCATGCCTCACTGCAGGGCCATGGGCCACCTCTCCCCCGACATGAGCAGAGCTATTGCATTGGTGCAGCAAAGGTCCCAGGAACCCTCCAGGTTGGTGGGAGGAGGGGGGTTCACCTTATCCTCCCAGGGGCCTGACCAGAGGTAGGTGACGGCCAGAAGCCAGGCTCAGGGGCAGGCTGCCTCAGGAGGCAGGGATGGTGCGGTGGGGCTGGCTGGCGTGAGCTCTTCCAGCAAGGCAGCACCCGTGTAGGTCGGTGGAGGGGGGCGGGGGGGGGAGGCCTGTGGGTGAGGAGCAGAGACGGGAGGTGCCTAAGGCAAGTGACTGTCCGCCTTGTCTTGTATGTCAGACTTGATTAGATTTGGCTGGCGCTAGGGCGAAGGCCTCCACGCTGCGAGGGGTGGGGTCTGGCTGGAGGGGTAGAGCCAGGCCCTCCTTTTATGTGCTGCTGAAAAGTGGCCTTTGTTGTGGGGTTTGCAGGCTTTGTCCCCTCCTGGAAGCAGTGCCCCTTTCTCCCGGCTTCAGCCCCCGAGAGAGGTGAGCCACCCTGTCTTTTTGTGTCAGATCTGAGCTCTGCCTTGCGCCTGTGCTTGGGTCTTGCACTGACCCCTCGGGGGTTGAGAGAAGCATTTTTCCTGCTAGTTTGGAGTTGTTAATTTGAAACTGCATTTGGCGAGGATCCAGCAAGGTGTTAAGCTACTTTCAGTCGGGAGTTCCCCCCAAGTCCCTCCCCTGTTTTTTCAACCCTTTGTGAAAGGGTTAGAAGAACAACAGGAGATAGAAACTCAAATAAAATCTGGTGTTCCAGGCCTTTCTTCAAACATGTCCCTCTCAGCCCAAGTGATCTGCAGTCAGCAACTTCCCATAGGGGTTTCCATCTTAAGGCTTTGTCATGATAGTATTAATTTTGAGCAGCCTAACAGACTGGGAGTAAGCAGCCCTTAGCTGAATTTACAGACCCTGGTCTCAGGGTTGGCTAATTGTCCAGTCCCTACAAACTGCATACCAAAATCTTCCTGTGTCAGAGTACCACAAGATGTATACCCCAGTAACCTAAGAGCTCAGTGGGTGGGAAAGCAAAAGGTGAGTGTTCGAGGGAGCAATTTTCAGACCATGGGTCTCAGGGGTCTTGCCTCTCTACTGTGGGATGGAGCTGGACTGAATGTGCAGGGTGGTGCAGTGGTATTGCTGCACTGCTTCCTGGTACTGAAGGCTTGGGTTGCCCAGCGGTCCTTGGACCACCACAGCCCTCTTGCTGTAAGTCATCTGAGCTATGTATGGACTGCTTTTGGGGTATGTGCTGCTCAGAAGTGCCACAGTTTATCTGCTTATGCTCCAGCGTATATACTGCTGTGTGCAGTAGGTGCTTTATTTTCAAAGCTGTGTAGAAGAGATGCCCCTTGAGGTCACTTTCTGAACATAACCTGCATGGTGGGTAACCAGACACTGGGTCTGAAGGCTGAAGCAGGGAACCCTTCCTACGGCTCCCCACACTGGCCATCCACTCTCACCAGAGACCAGAAGAACTACTGCAGCCTTGGAGAGGAGTGAGTAGGTTGCCATCTTCTTGTCCATTGCTCCTGCAACACGTAGGTCCCTATGCTGTGCTCTTCAAAGTGTTTTCAAGCATCGTTTTAGTTTGTCCAAGGCCAGGTGGCACAAGGGCAAGGAAACCATTTTCAGATGACAATTGGTTTTATGGTATTTACTACGTGTTTTCATTGCTTTGGATAAAATGATTTTCAGAATACAGTAGCTGGAGCTCTGGCTATCTGTCTTTAGGCAATGGATCTTTTATATGACCTGTCCTTCCTGTGGTGCCTTTAGGGATCTGGGAAGGATGACTGACATAAAGATTTCTTCTCTGCAGACTACTGCTCTCATTGCCTTGGGCATGCATAAAGATTTGGCACTGCAGGGGTTAAATAGTTTGAGAAGGGTGGAGGATTCTTCAGCCAAACCCAAACTGATTGCACCTGGTTTGCTCAACCTGTGTGTAAATGACACCATGGTCTTCCCACCCCCACCCCAGCAAATGCCACAGGGGCTGCCAAGGTATACGTGCAGGTAGGGCTGTGCAAGCAGGTGTGGGGCCTGCAGCGGTAGGAGGCTCCTCGCCCCGGCCCAGAGAGCAGCCATGCCAGTCACACGCACACAGGAGCCTTGTACACTGTAATCACCATAAGCCACTGAAATGACTGGGAGCCAAAGTAAAAAGTCACCTTTGTTAAAATTTGCAGCCTCCTGTTAAACGTACTTGTTGGTTACTGACAGGGCATAGCAGGATCTGTTCCTCTTGAGTAGGAAAAGTGCAAATTTTGGTAAGCGTGTGTTGGACAGCCTGCGCAGCCCGTGGGTGACTGCCTGCTCTGTCTTTGTGCAGTACACGTGGCTCCGCGTTCCCAGCCAGGCTAGTCTGTGGTGACACCTGCTCTTGACTTTGCTCGGCTGTCCCTCTGGGACAGTGCTAACTGAATGTGTAGAAGAATTGGAAGCAAGGAGGTTGCTCTCACATGTGAACATTGCTCTGCTGTCCTGGATGAAGGGTTTGGTGCCATAGACTCAAGACTCGGGATTTAGAGGAATTTAGAGTCTTAGGGAATTGGTAAAGAGGCAATGAATTCCTTACAGAAAACTAGTTTGGAAGTATGTTCTGGGAAACTGTGCTTCTTTTAGTGTGGGCACCTGTGCAGCTCTGAAATGATCACTATCATGCAGTAGAGAGGGTGAAATTATTCACATTTATTCTCTCTTCCCCCCCCTGACTCCACTTGGAGCCAGTCCTTCCTTTTCTAGTCCATGCCCACAAAGATGATTGTCACTGGGTCATCCTGCTCTGCAGTAGCCCATGCCTTTTTACATGTCAACCAAGATACTGTCCGTTTCTTCTGTGTTCACCATTAAGACCTAGCATAAATCTGGGAGTGTAAATGATACCGTTCTGCTGATTTCAGTAAAGTTCTACCCAGCACCAGTGCAAGAAGTTTGGCCCAGAGCTCCTGAAGGCTGACTTGCTTATGGGTTTTCTTTGGCATTGTATAAAGCCTCGGAGGTGAGTGGTAAGGGCTGGGGAGGTTCCATGTTGTGGCCCAGCTGGCGTGTGCAGCCACAAATAATAATTAATTGGCTCTTTAAGAAGTCTTGCAAAGTCTTTTTTTTTTTTTTTTTTTTTTGTCTGTCTGTCTTAAGCTCCTTTTAATTAACTTCAGTCATGTCCCAACACATCATCTTGGCTGAATGATAGACCTCACTGTGCCAGTTTTTTGCATTCCTGAAATACACAGGCCGCCAGTGTTGCGAATGCAGCTCGGAGGCAGTGGCTCAGAGGAAGTTGGGCAGCTCTCCTGGAACTCAGAAATTTTCAGGAACTGTTGTGAAATCAAGAGACTAAGCAGACCAGCCTCTTTGCTTCAAACTCCCATGTTGCCCAGTTCCCAACAGTGTTGCTGTCTTGCGCTTTACCCACTGACTCAAGGAGCAGCAATTGTAGCAGGCACCTGTGTACAAGCATCTTTGTTCCTTTAGAAAGCACCTTTATTCGGGTTACAGTGCTTGGGGCATACAGCCCTTTTTTTCGCCATTCAAGAGCTTGTTTCTTTGTCACACTTCTTATTGCAAAGGGTCAGCTTTCAAGATCATAGGGCATGTTAACAAGATACTCAGGCATACTTAGTCACCAAACAAAGTCTGTGTGGCAACAGGACAAACTTTTGTGTCTGTTCACTAGAAAACTTCAAGCCTGGTCTAAGGACTTTCCTTTAGAGGAGTTTGGGGTTCTGGAGTGTGTCTTTATTGCTTTATAGCCTGGCTGTGCTCTCTCCAATGCTGATGGAAATAATCCCAATGATTCCATTGACTTAAAGCTATATCAACATTTGTCCCTTGGTCTATGTGTTTTGAGCTGGAGAGTTCTGTATTTGATAACTCAGAATCAATTTTAGCACCCTATTTAACAATATGTTTAATTTACTGAAAAGAATGGTCTTACTGTAATCTCTTGGTACGTGTTTAGAGAGTACAGCTTTGATAATGGAGTTGTCCAACTAGGGGAAAAACTGTGTTAGCATTTAGTGGTTAAAAGCTGAAGCTCAGTAAATTTAGGTGAGAAAGAGGATGCAGCATTACAGTTGTGAGGATCTTCATCTATTTGAATAATGTACCATTGCATTCTTCATTCCTAACTATTTTTTAAATCAAGTTTGGAAGTAGACTCCAAAAGAAATAAGCATATTTAAAAAAAATAAATATTGAGGATACTTCTGTGCTCCATGCTGAAATAAAGTATTGCAATTTACTTTATGCCTTTAATGAGCTAGGAAACAGGGCATGGTGACAGCAGCTTCAGGTGATGTCCCCCAGCCTGCAGGTGAGGAGCTTTGAGTTGCCCAGAAAACTCCTTCAGCAATGCTTGTGTTTCCATAGCAGCTCCAGGAATGGCTGCTCCCAGATTGTTCTGACACAGACAGTGGTGGCATGTTGGATTGTGCCCCTGTACTCGGCGCTGGTGAGGCCGCACCTCGAATACTGTGTTCAATTTTGGGCCCCTCACTACAGGAAGGATGTTGCGCTGCTGGAACATGTCCAGAGGAGAGCAACAAAGCTGGTGAGGGGTCTGGAGCGCAAGTCTTACGAGGAGCGTCTGAGGGAACTGGGGTTGTTTAGCCTGGAGAAGAGGAGGCTGAGGGGAGACCTTATCGCCCTCTACAACTACCTGAAAGGAGGTTGTAGTGAGGTGGGGGTCGGCCTCTTCTCCCTGGTAACAAGCGATAGGACCAGGGGGAATGGTCTAAAGTTGCGCCAGGGCAGGTTTAGGTTAGACATTAGGAAAAATTTCTTCACAGAAAGGGTTGTCAGGCACTGGAATGGGCTGCCCAGGGAGGTGGTTGAGTCCCCGTCCCTGGAGGTATTTAAAAGAAGGATAGATGAGGTACTTGAGGACATGGTTTAGTGGTTATGGGATGGCAAGGTTAGGTTAGTGGTTGGACTTGATGATCTTAAAGGTCTTTTCCAACTGAGATGATTCTATGATTCTATGATTGTTATGGTGGTGAATTTTGAATAGGTGTGAGAAAAATGCATATAGTAGCTGAGAAAAAGCGAAGAGGAAAAAGTGCCTCAGCCTTTTGGGAAAAGCATAGGAAAACCAGGAAAGGTAATTACAAGCAAGCACGCACCAGGATGGAGCATGGGAGCAATGCCTGGATTGCTGGGGGCTGTACAGAAGCTCTAAAGACATCAGCACACTGCAAATGGGTAAGAAGCAGGAGCAGCATTCAATAGTGAGGAGAGAGTAAAACAAAACTACCACTGATGAAGAATGCCACCTCATTCAAGTGGAACTCAAGCTAATTCATTCTGCATCTGGTATGTGACACTTAGTTGTGTGTACAGACTCTGACCTAGCTGTACCAGCCACTAATATGATGTAGAAGTTGCATAAATTGGGGAGAAAACTTGTTAGAAGTCAAATATCAAAATGTACTGACAGTGAAAAAGAGAGGGAACTCATGAGCTGTTAGGGGGGACACTCAGCTCTGTTGCCTGTTCAGGAATTAGGTGTCTGCTGAGACACAAAGGATTTGGGTTTTTCTCGTTGCAGCCTTAAGGAAAGACCAGGTATGCTGCAATGGGTCAGTTAAGGAATATATTTCCTCTGACATACTTTAGTTCTAACTACTTGGCTTTAAAGAGCCTGTTAATCACTGCTTCCCGGTTTCCCAGGGAGGACATTGCCACAGATCTGGGTGCTACCAGAAAACTGCAACCTAGAGCGGCTTGGACCCCAAAAGAGGCACATTTCAGAAGGCTTACATGCCAAAAGTGCATGGCTGTAACAAGAATGATGAAAAAATCCTGTCATGGATGTTATGATGGTATTTTTCCTGAAATTCTTCCTCTCGTGAATGGTAAACACTGGTTTCTAAAGCACTCACTGGGCACCTGTCCCGGAAGAAGTGCTTGAACAGCAAAATAAAGTGTGCTGTCAGAGTGAGAGGGCCAGACTTGGCCTTGAGCCATTGACAGCCAGTTTAATTCACTGAGTGAGGTGTGGGAGGAAAAAAGGAAAACTGAGTCACTAGTTGTTAGAAGTGATGAAAACAACTATCAGGACCTACTCGAAAAGATCCATTGGTAGGCAGCATACCTTTGCTCTTAGTAGGGGCAAGGCTTCAGAGGATCGCAAGGAGTGTGCTTAAACAAATCATACAGCCATGTAATATTTTCAATTATGAATTTCTTTCAGCAGACCACCTTTGCCTAAGAAAATTGTGAATCTTCAAGTGTTAATAGTAAGACTGTCCTGAGGATCTCGTTTTACACACATGTTTATAAGCAAAAATGTGTGTATGGTTGTAGCAGCTTTTGTACTACCCATCACAGCTTTTTCTAAGTGACACTGCTTTTTGTAAGTGAAGGAGTTAACATGGCTCTCTTTCACACCAGGTGAAGATTCCACACCTCTCACTCATGCAGGAGAGAAAAAGATCCTTGTACAGAAGTTTGGGATTACATAATGTGAAAAGTAACTAGTGGTGGGTAAAAAAGAAAACAGCTCAGATAGCAGCACTCAAAACTGTGGTCTGCTGACTAGTCACTAGTGGCCTTCGGAGAGCTGACAGGGCAGCTACAGGCTTGCTGACCTCCTCCAGCTACTGAAATAAATATATAAAATAGTTACTAGCTTTGCTTCCCTGAGCTCCCCATGGCCGTAGCTCCCATGGGGATTCCCCAGCACTGTGTGTAGATGATGTGACTCACAGTACAGAAAAGGCCGGGAAGCTCTGTTTTCTGATGTTATTCTGTCTGCTTCCATCCCGGAAGGGTGGTTCTCAGATGTTCTGCATGGTTGTCTACCAGGCGTTTTCAGCCTACGTTTCCAGTTCCAACGGACTTCAAAAGAGGAAGATACTCCCATTAATGTTTTGCATGATAACAAGTCAGGCAAGCATCATTCTTGGATGCAGTTGATGGAAGACTGGTTACTGCCAGTGCCAAGTGGGCGTCTTAGTTGAGACTATCAAATGATGTCTGTTGTATTAAATGCTTTGTTGGATTTCCTGCTTGGAAAGTGATGCATGTGCCAGACAGACAGAGTTTTCTATTTTGGCATTAAAGCAATCTTGGCGCCCAGTGCAAACTGTTTACTTTAAAAGCTTAATTTTAAGTATAGTTTTGGAACACACTTGGAAATGTCTGCAAATTGACAGCAACAGAGAGAAGATGAGAGCATCATTTCCTTAACTCCTGTGTCCTTTTGAAATACCTTAATCTGCTTTGCTTTATGCGAGCCTCTTCTGCTTTGTGCATGATTTATTCACGCATTGTCTCTTGCTGAATTGGACAGCAGAGAATGCATAGCTGAAAGACAAGTAAAAACTGAGAGCACAAAAGCAACACTTAAAGTCCTTTTAGTATTGTTTAACCCTTTCTTGTGATATACCGCTGGTGGAAGGAGAATATACTGCATCTTGCTGAGCAGTCAACAGAAATAGCCTGTGTTAGAATCTTGAAGGGCACTCTCCAGCCTGCTGCAAAGCCAGTGGACATGCTGACGTGCAGTGCCATTAATTTCCACCTAGTAGAAAGGTTCTTTAGTGCGCCAAGCATGACGCCAGAATACAAAACACTTCATTCATCAAAGCCATAAGTAAGAAACCCTGTGTTTTTGGGTTTAGAAGTAACTTTTGTACATTTATGACTTTTTCCACATTAAACATCATTTATGGTTTGGAAATTGTTCAGGCAAGAGGCATGTGGTTTCTGCTCCCGAATATCAGCAGCAGTTTTGCTAGGTTCAGTCTCTATTTTATGTTGACATTTTTTTGGCTTTTAATTTATCTTTTGGGTGGACCTCTTTGGAGCAGGCCGCCTCAAGGAGAACCCATAGCCTTCTTTCTAAATTAAGACTAAGTGATCTGCTTAAGGTGAAGAAGATGACATTGGTATAGGGAATTTGGGTTCAGAAGCCAGACTTCTGCAAAGTACCTGGTGAAAAAATACCTTTTCTGGGATGTTCCCTCATCAGAGCAATTTCTGGAACAAATTGAGAAATAGGAATTTCACACCTGGACTTTGAGACATGAGTTGATAGGTTTTTCCATAGGCAGTGTGAGAAGTTACGGAGTAGCTGTTGAATTTTCAGTTAATTCTATTCATGCTGAATAAATGGTAAAGGGCTGATGCAAGATCTTGGTTTATGATCTAGGAAATCCATTTTACAAATTTTACTGAGATTTCAAGGGCCGCCTTTTGCAGGCCTTTCTACGCATAAGTGCACATTTCAAGTGAGAGTGGATACAATTACGTAAATATGTTCTCTATGTGTATTGAAGCAGAGGAGACTGTATGGGTTGGATGTGTTTTTGTTCCTGCAGCATTTTGGATTCTAGTGCTAATTCCTGCTGATCCAGGCAGGACAGGATTTAGAAACAAGCACCAGGTTTTGCCTTTCTATATTCAGTGCTCTGCGAAGAGCGTTTGTTTCCCCTAAAGGCTCTGCAAGGGCCCAGTTCTGTTCCATGCTGAGTCTAGTTACCCCACTGACTTACTCATGACAAATAAATGCTGTAGGGTGTCTGAATGCAGTGACAGGTAATTTTGGGAGATGCTAAAAGCTCTCCATCAATGTTTTTGTGATTCTGGGGTTTGTAAGAATGTAAAAATTGCCTTGCTGGGCCACACCAGTGGGCTGGTTCCATCCAGCCAAGGGTTTTGTCTCTGGCAGTGGTAGGAGGAGATGCTATTTAGAGGCAGCTTTCAAGCCTGGCCGCTGTCGGGGCTACAGTCACCTTAGACTCCCCAGACTCTGACTCACATCTGTCCTGAGGAGCACCTGTTGTCCTCTCCCCACAATCCCTGCTCTGGAGCCCTGTGCTCCACCGATCCCTGAAAATTAGAGACCCCTTTTCTGCGAGGAAACCAGTGCCATCTCATGGGATTCATCCTGCAGAACTGGCAGTGCAGAGGGAATCCCTGACATCTTTTCTGAGATGTGCTACCAAGAAAAATAGCACTGAATAGAGGTCTTATTTTATTTCCCTGCTCCTGCCTGCATAAGGAATGAATAAAGACATGTCCTGCAATGTGTTAAAGGAGTTTCTTTCACTCTTTTGCCCTTTGGTTCACAGCACTTTTGGTGCTGGGTGCCTCTGCCTGTGTCTTCTCTGGTGCAATGATCTTTGAGACTGAAGTCTGCAAGTTTCCTCCAGCAATAGGCCATGTAAAGTTACCTGGAGCACAGCAAATGATGCACCTCTGGAATTTGGGATAGATACCTGCTTGGAAGGGAAGGGTGTTGCAGCTATATTTTTACATTTGTTTCCTTTTTAATGTTTGATTGTATTCTTCCATTACCTGACCATGTTTATCCATCTGTCTGTGTTAGGCAAACAGCAGTGCTAAATTTCAAGGAGAGAAAACAAATTTTTTGTTTTGTTTCCCTCGCTTGGCCATACTTTTTGTGTGTACCTACTTTATATCCCAGCTGCTTCTGCAAGTCTAATATGCCTCTGTTTGTAAACCCAGTTTCTCCTTCCTAGTGCCATGGGCTAGGGGCTTGGAGTGTTTATCTCTGGCCTCCCATAGCAGAACAGCCTGTAACAGCGGGGTTTCATTCCTGTCCTCCCCAGGTCAGGACCACAAACCTACGCTTGGTGGTGCAAGCTTTGCTAGCTCAGTCTCCAGCTTGGTTTGTGATGGTTTCCCAATAATGGGAAGAGATGATGAAAGCAAAGAAAGACGTACAGATGGGGAGAGATATCTCAGGGCTGCCAGGGCAGCTGTTCGAGATCTCTGAATCAGATGGAGACATAACTCCACCACCCTCAGCCTCCCCACCCTCGAACAAGCCATCTCCCATGTGCAAAGCAAAACCAGCCCCACCCCAGCTGTGCCATTTTAGCTAATGGCCTAGTTAATAAATGACAAATTCCAAGGGTAATCCTGTCAAAGCCTTCCTGACATCCCCATTGATAATATTAACCACAAAGTGCTCCCCTGCTCATCTGGTTAGTAGCAGAAGAATTCTACGTGATGAGATCATTACTGAAGGGAAATGTAGGAAAGACAAATATTCCAGGGGAAAATCATGCTTTAGAAAAGAGGGAAGGTTGCAAGTGTCCACAGTTTGTAAAGTTTTTCACCTGGTGCAGAGGGAAAGGTTTGTGATTGTCTTCTGCTATCTGACAACCCTCGCAAGAGTATTCATGTCCCAGCCTTTCCTCTTTGCCTGTAACTCAGTCATAGCGTGATGATATGAGCAGCTATATTCCAAGCAAGGCTTGGCTTGCAGAAAGGTTGGAGACTTTGAATGTAAAGTCCCAAGGGCAGAGACCCATGTAATTGTTTCCTTGAAAAGTCTGGCAAGGTCAAATTAGTGCAATATGGAATCTAGGCACTCCACTGAAAGCGGAGGGAGGAGCAGTTTCTTTCTCTATTTTCACCCCACTGTACTCCTTCCCTTGGAAAGCCAAGCTAGTGGTTTGGAGGCAGGGTAAAAAATCCAGCATTTTGGGAAAGATACTGGGCTGCTGCTCTCTTATCCTTTCCTACCCTTTCCAGCACTGTGGTTCTTAGTTATCTTAACTGGCAGCTCTCCATGCTTCCTAGGCTGCCTGCAGATTCAGGCAGGCATCAGAAGATTCCTTACACATGGGCTTTTAAGTATTTATCACCCTGCAGACTTCTAGATATGGTGGTGGTGGCTTTTTTTAATGAATGTTAAGAGTGTGATACAGAAGATGAGTAGAGCAGTTCTTCATCCCTGTCTTCTGATGCTGGCCTTGATACCTATGGTACCTGCATCCTTGTTTCTTTGTCACTGTGAAGTACAACAGGCTTTGGTCATGTAGATATGATCAGACCAGGAGCAAACAAACACTTGGGCTCACTTGAGCAGTTGTTAGCTCTGTGTATCACCCTGGCAGCTCCCTAAAACTGGAATTTGCTTCACCGACCAAAGCAAGTTGTAACGGGAGAAAGAGGTGTGCAGGAGAGAACAGAGCTAGTTTTTGGAGTTGGATATGATTAGCTGATGTGTGTAAATACTTGGTGGGAGGAAATAAAGAGGACAGAGTCAGACTCTTCTCACTGATTTCTACTGTAAGGGTGTTTGAACATAGGAATGAGTTGCTCAGAGAGGTTGTGGAGTCTCCATCCTCAGAGATAATTCAAAACCCAGCTGGACACGACCTGGGCAACCTGCTGTAGCTGACTCTGCCTTGAGCAAGGGAGTTGGACTAGATGATCTCCAGAGGTACCTCCAACCTCAGTAATTCTATGATACTGTAACTACACTTGCAAAATACCTGTTAGAAGGTAGTTATGATAAGCCACCTTGGGAGGTGAAACTAGCTTCAGAAGTCCTCACAGATCCCTGGAAATATCCCAGTTAAAAACTGCTCTCCTTTTTTTTTTTTTTTTTTTTTTTTTTTTTTTTTTAAAGGGTTTTTTTTTTTTTTTTAGTAAATCTGTACCTCATTAAGATGAATCAAAAGCCTTTAAGCCCTTTTCTCACACACAGAGTGAAGACTTAGCACCCGAGACACAGGAGACGNAAGCCAGTGGAGAGAAGAAATTTTTAAGCTGGCTCAATTATTTGACACAATGTGGCATGAAGCTACACTTCAGTCCCTGCCCCAAAGTGTGGGACTGTGCCATTCTCTGTTAAGATAGCAAGCTTGGCATTTGCCTTAAGGTATGAGAACAGTATCTAGGAGGTCTAGAAGAGGAGAGCTGAGAGAGCCTGAGGCTCTTAAACAAGAATAATGAAGGAGAAGGGTGAAAACTTCATGAAGTAGAAAAGGGCTGGAGGGGCAATACAAGTAATACAAGGAGTATGGATATAATTTGTTCTCCATATTCAGGACATATAGAACAAAATGTCAAGGTTTTTAACTACAGCAAGATATTAGGAAAAAATCTTTATAGCAGTAAAGTTAATGAAGCCCTAGAATAAAGTGCAAAGATGGCCATGGGGTCTATGAAGGACATATTTAAAACAGAGTATAAAAATTTCAGTCAAGGATGGCAGTCTGAGCTGACCTGCTTTGGAGCAAGCAGATGGATGGACCAGAAGGTCCCTTTCTGTCTTCAGTTTCTGTGACTCCCTGGACAGTGGGAGTTAATATGCAGCTGAGAGCTTACCTGTAGGAAGAGGCTCCTACAGAAACGTGAGATGCACCATCTTGTGTGGCTTTCCACATCTGATGAAGTCACCAAGTTTAGAGCTAATCCTGGGTCCAGCTCCCATCTTTGCAGAGAAGCTCAATACCAGAATTGGCCTTTCTGTTGTGCTGAATGCTAGTTGTTTTCCTTCCCAGTCAATAGCCCTTCTAGAAGAGCCATGCACTGAGTAGTTTAAAGCCTAGCAATCATATAACTTGCTGCCAATGTCAGCATCTGTAAAAATGTCATTATACACAATGGTGGCTCCTAGCATGAAGCAGTTCTTTAGGAGAGGGAGTGTTTGGAAAGGCAGGCAATCTGCCTGGAGTGAGAGAGGTAACTTCTGCTTGTTAACCAGTTGTGTGGGAGAAGGGGAAATAAGTTGATAAAAATAATAAAAGGTCATAATGCAGAGTAATTTGGACATCAATGTCCTGTACAAGAAACATCTCTAATCCAGTGAAGGACTTTCAATCCTGATATGACACATCCACAGGGAATTCCCCAATATGTTTTGTTCCCCTCCTATTTGCACCTTCCCATGCTCCATCCCAGACCACAAATAACATTTTTGGGCATGCTCTGAGTAAGCACGAGGGACTGGATCCCACTGGTAAAGCAGATGGTTGGGAGATGAAGCTGCTTGCTTTGAAACATCTTCTCCAGAACTTTCCTGGTTTCAAAATCAGTGTTGGAAATTCACTGGCAGCTGAGCAGGGATTTTCAGGCTTTCACTGGGTTCTGAGTGGGGAAACCAAGATCCCTGAGGAAGTGTCCAAGTCCCTCTGAGGCTTCAGGCCATAGTATCCTTTCAGACCATTTGCCATTTGTCCCTTCGGTGGAAGGCACCGGCCTCAGCTGTCTTCTGCTTTTTGCAGCCTGTGCTTTAGAGGGGGCTTCTCAAATGTGTGTTAGCATCACACTACCCTGAAGAGTCAAAACCCTGTAACGTGCTGAGAGAGCAGACTCGCCAGTCCTGGCATTTCTTTATATTCCAGCCCACAACCATTCCCTTTCTCAGAAACCTAACCACTTTGTCTCCTTTATTCCCTCCCTCTCAGCTCCCTGGACACATCTGCTGCCATGAGATGTCTCAGCCAAGGATTTTGAGCCANATCCCTGGAAATTTCCCAGTTAAAAACTTCTCCCTTTTTTTTTTTTTTTTTTTTTTTAAAAGGGTTTGTTTTTTTTTTCTAGCTGTGCTGGAACATGGCCTGCAGACTCATTGATAATCACAGCTGGGGAAAAGGGTGAACTGTAGTACCACAGCAAAGCCAGTGGAGAGAAGAAATTTTTAAGCTGGCTCAATTATTTGACACAATGTGGCATGAAGCTACACTTCAGTCCCTGCCCCAAAGTGTGGGACTGTGCCATTCTCTGTTAAGATAGCAAGCTTGGCATTTGCCTTAAGGTATGAGAACAGTATCTAGGAGGTCTAGAAGAGGAGAGCTGAGAGAGCCTGAGGCTCTTAAACAAGAATAATGAAGGAGAAGGGTGAAAACTTCATGAAGTAGTAAAGGGCTGGAGGGGCAATACAAGTAATACAAGGAGTATGGATATAATTTGTTCTCCATATTCAGGACATATAGAACAAAATGTCAAGGTTTTTAACTACAGCAAGATATTAGGAAAAAATCTTTATAGCAGTAAAGTTAATGAAGCCCTAGAATAAAGTGCAAAGATGGCCATGGGGTCTATGAAGGACATATTTAAAACAGAGTATAAAAATTTCAGTCAAGGATGGCAGTCTGAGCTGACCTGCTTTGGAGCAAGCAGATGGATGGACCAGAAGGTCCCTTTCTGTCTTCAGTTTCTGTGACTCCCTGGACAGTGGGAGTTAATATGCAGCTGAGAGCTTACCTGTAGGAAGAGGCTCCTACAGAAATGTGAGATGCACCATCTTGTGTGGCTTTCCACATCTGATGAAGTCACCAAGTTTAGAGCTAATCCTGGGTCCAGCTCCCATCTTTGCAGAGAAGCTCAATACCAGAATTGGCCTTTCTGTTGTGCTGAATGCTAGTTGTTTTCCTTCCCAGTCAATAGCCCTTCTAGAAGAGCCATGCACTGAGTAGTTTAAAGCCTAGCAATCATATAACTTGCTGCCAATGTCAGCATCTGTAAAAATGTCATTATACACAATGGTGGCTCCTAGCATGAAGCAGTTCTTTAGGAGAGGGAGTGTTTGGAAAGGCAGGCAATCTGCCTGGAGTGAGAGAGGTAACTTCTGCTTGTTAACCAGTTGTGTGGGAGAAGGGGAAATAAGTTGATAAAAATAATAAAAGGTCATAATGCAGAGTAATTTGGACATCAATGTCCTGTACAAGAAACATCTCTAATCCAGTGAAGGACTTTCAATCCTGATATGACACATCCACAGGGAATTCCCCAATATGTTTTGTTCCCCTCCTATTTGCACCTTCCCATGCTCCATCCCAGACCACAAATAACATTTTTGGGCATGCTCTGAGTAAGCACGAGGGACTGGATCCCACTGGTAAAGCAGATGGTTGGGAGATGAAGCTGCTTGCTTTGAAACATCTTCTCCAGAACTTTCCTGGTTTCAAAATCAGTGTTGGAAATTCACTGGCAGCTGAGCAGGGATTTTCAGGCTTTCACTGGGTTCTGAGTGGGGAAACCAAGATCCCTGAGGAAGTGTCCAAGTCCCTCTGAGGCTTCAGGCCATAGTATCCTTTCAGACCATTTGCCATTTGTCCCTTCGGTGGAAGGCACCGGCCTCAGCTGTCTTCTGCTTTTTGCAGCCTGTGCTTTAGAGGGGGCTTCTCAAATGTGTGTTAGCATCACACTACCCTGAAGAGTCAAAACCCTGTAACGTGCTGAGAGAGCAGACTCGCCAGTCCTGGCATTTCTTTATATTCCAGCCCACAACCATTCCCTTTCTCAGAAACCTAACCACTTTGTCTCCTTTATTCCCTCCCTCTCAGCTCCCTGGACACATCTGCTGCCATGAGATGTCTCAGCCAAGGATTTTGAGCCAAGATAGGAGGGAAATGGTTTAACCATATGTGTGCCCATGCCTGCAACACTGAACTTTGAGATGCTGATATTTAAAAAGCTTGCCATCTGCCCTGCCTCCCAGCAGCAAGGTGAGTAATGGGTGGGACAGCAGCATATCCAGAAAAACACCTCTTTTTCAAGGGGAAGCAGAGGAGGTTATAATTCGACTGTAAAAATTTGCTCCAGGCTGAAAACTTGGCAAACAAAAGCTTAGCTTAGGAGTGATTTAAAAGGAAACAACAAAAAAGCATAAAATAAATCAGGGCAGTCATTTTGGGTGGAGATGAGGGTCCAGAGCTTAAAGATCATTCTTTAGTGGGGGAGGAGAAGAAACAGCTCAAGACAGAGTTGCATTTGGCTCTCAGCCCTACTATAACTAAGCCTTTCAAAGCCAGGAGAATAAACTTGAATACATGTCCAGTCCCTGGCTTCTCCCTTCACCCATTTGTGAGAGGAAAGCAAGGCAAAGTAGATGCAGATATGGTGGTACTAGCTGAATTCCTCCTATTGCCACTTTCTAAATATAGATTTCCCTGTAACTTAAATTGTAAAAGCAAATAAAGTCACTGAGACTCAGTGGTTCTGTAGCCCTAGAAGACAAAGAGGAGCATCTGTTGCTTTCAGCATTATGGATCTCCTCAGGGCTCCTCTCACTCTGTCGTACCACACTTGCTCAGGATCTGTGCCCTGCTTCTGCCTTCAGCATTGCACAGCACCACTCCTCAACAAGCTGAAGAGTTGAACAAGAGGATGACTACTCCTTGCAGCCCTTACATGGGCTGACTTCTCCACAGTGCCAGGCTCAGAAAGCTAAGGAAGAGGAAGGAAAGCTGGCTGGCTGCATAGCTGCAAAGACCACGAAGGCAGAACATGCCTCTAGAGGGAAGGCTTTTCCAGACCATTACCTAATGTGCACAGTACATATGGTTGGCAGCACAGTTGGCACAGGCCTTGAGAAGCAAAGACAAGGCCTAGCCAGTTACCATGTTACACTTTTGTCATCTCCAGACCCCAGGGCCCCTCCAGCCTGTGTGCCCATACATAATTACATTGCAAGCTCCCTTTATAGTGCTGTCACTGTGTGATTTTCCTAATGGCCTGAAGCCTCCACACGTCAAGTTAGGGAGGAAAGTACAATGCTGGCATTTTAGACAAACCCCTCAGCTCCCTGAATTACCTATCCAATTGGATATATGGAAAAAGATTTCACAGTGAGAGTAGATTAAGCACTGGAACAGGCAGCCCAGCAAGTGTATGAAAGCTCCATCCTTGGAGATTTTCAGAACTCAATTGGATAAGGCCTAGAGCAACCTGACATAGCTTTGCTAACTCTCCTTATTGCTATGCACACTTCTAAAAACAGCCATCCCCTCAGCTGCTTGATGGAGTGCTTTGGCTGTAGCAGGTACCAAGGAACAAAAGGCTAAATGAACGATCAAAGGCTTGTAGATGTAAACGACCCTTTCTGAAATTTTCCCTCCCACTGCACGGTTAATACATGTTCAGGTCCATCAGCTTAAGTGGCATGGGCAGTTGTGGTTTAGATAGGATGTTACCTAATTCTGCTCCGAACAGGCCTCCTTTGAAGGCCAGCACACCTTAAACCTCTCTGGCTTTTGTAACAGGCTTCATAGTTTGCTCGCGCATATTTTTCTATGTGTTCACAGGTCCTCCCTTCAAGCACCTCAAGGCTGTCTGAAGAACTTAGTGCTCTCCAGCAGCAGACAGTGTGCCAGGCTTTGCTTCATATAAAATAAATGCACTTTAATTCTATCCTTTCTCCAGGCTTAATGAGGCAGGTAGAACCAGCCAATACAGAAACTTTCAGGACTAGGTCTATTTGTTAAGAAGGCTTGGAGAAGCTTTGCTTTGTGCTTCTGGCACTGTTGTTCTTGCAGTATTAAGAGGTCTCTTACCTATACTGGTATACTGCATAAATTGAGATCAGGTTGTCAAAGCATTGCCTTTCTGAATATCTCAGTAGAGTGAGCTCTACTGGGATGTCGAGGAAGGCTGTTCAAGAGATCTCGCTAAAGGGAAAGAAGCCTCATCTTTTAGTCTGCTCTTATGTTTCAGTGCTGACGTTTTCTGTATTGTCATTTCTAGGGAAGACTGAAACCACTGAGCATGGAATCCAGCCTATCTTCTAGCTCCCCAAGTGCAGCAAGAACATGTATGCACTGATCTTCTACAGCTCCTCTCAAGCACTGGAATCCCCGGGTGCATTTGTTTTCAAGGCAGAAGCCAACTCAAGAAAGCTGCTTTTCAAAAGGTATGTCATCTCTTGTTTAGACTAAAAAAACTGAACAGGGAAAAAAAGAAAGTAAAAAAAATTTACCTTTGGCATCGAAACAAAGCAAGTCTGTCTTTTCCCTAAGCTTCTTTAACTGTGCCTCGTGCGAAAGAAATGAAACTGTAAAAATGTCTTAACAAAATGGGGATTAAGCTAAAAGCAAGGTAGTGGCATTGGAGATAAGGTTAAATCAGAGCCCAGCAGAAAGAGCATGGCAGTTGAAGAAGTTTAACAAGTTAATTTTATGTGCCACTGTGTCATGCTTCTCTTTGTTGCTCAAGAATGTTGCTTCACTGGTTCCTAGGGTGTGAAAGGGCCATGCTACTGGGAGGATGTGCCCCACAGACCATGCATGAGCCACTACTGGGCTACCTGATGCTGACAGAAAGGGTGATCCATCTGAAAATTGTTGTTTTACTTGTATTACAGTTTTGCTATGGACCAGAAACTGGTCTGGACTTTGTGGTCACAGGTCTCTGTAGTATGACAGTTTGCAGAACAGTACTGTGCAGGGCAAAAGTGTAATGAGAGTAGGCCGACACTCCAGCCAAATCAAGGGAAGTTAACATGCCTCTGTAGAAAGTGTTCACAGTGGTCAGGAGGTTTGGAAGATACCCATCTTGTAGGGAGTTCAAGAGTTTAAGCTAAATGCTCTCTAAAATAATGAAGATCCCTCTCATGTTTGCTGCCTTCAAAGGAAAGAGGCGGGACAAAGTGCTCGTAGTGCTGTTGTTATATTATAGCAAAGCACAGACAGACCTCGTCAGGAAGGGTAGAGTGCGCTGTGAGTGTGCAACAAGCCCTGGCATATATACACCTCACCACTGCGATCGGTGCCTTGAAGCCAGGCTAGGTCAGAGTTTCCACCAGGGACTGACATATTTCCCTCCTGCCAGTGTTTGTACACTTCCTAAACTGCTGTTGCACAATCTGGCGTGAGTGGCATTCTCTGCTCAGAAGAGACTGGAAACTGGAAGAGCAGGGTACATCTGTCTGTTGGGCAGGAATGCAATGCGCTGCTAGAGACATCTGGGTCTGCTTGCTTTCCTTCCCATCCTCCAGTTCCCACCTGCACCCTCACCTGCACCCTGAAACAAAGTCTCCCACTAAAAGCGAAGAAGTAGCTATAGCACAACATTCCCTAGTTGCTCCCCACATGTTAGCTGCTGCTGCTGCAGACTGTGATGACAGCAATGATTCAATTAAGTGAGTTTTTAATCCTTCCTCTTATGGCACTAAGTCCTTTGTATGGACACTTTTAAACCAGTTAGAGTGGTCAGGAACTGATCAAGTGTAAATTTGTAAAAGAAAAGGAGGTGGAACTCTGCTTCCCTTCTCTTTTTCCATCTGTTGTCGCTACCTAGATGCACAGCCAGGCAGTTTTTTGATGGTGCCCAGCTGGTTTTTAGCTCTGCTCCTCTTAGAAAAAAAGACAAAAAGTGGTCAGCCTCCTCAACCATTTGTTCTGCCCTTGATGATCACAAAGCCTACTCCGGAGCACATCTTTGTGAGCTCCACATCGTAACTGCCCCTTCTACCTTTTCTGGCCTAGAAGACACTTTATAGGCCTTTGCTGTAGAGGACCGCACTTCACACGTAAAGGACTTAGAAAAGCCAAGGTATGACTCCTGTAACAGCTGTAACACAGCCCTTTTCGCACATATATTATTTTTAGTTAATATAGATGGTGTTAACATTAATGCCTTAACTCTTGAGGAAGCTAGCTAATTTCCAGTGTTTTGGGGAGAGAGCCAAGGAGTGCAATCATAGAATAGTTTGGGTTGGAAGGGACCTTAAAGCCCATGTAGTTCCAACCCCACTGCCGTGGGCAGGGACACCCTCCACTAGACCAGGTTGCCCAAAGCCCCATCCAACCTGGCCTTGAACACTTCTGGGGATGGGGCATCCACAGCTTCTCTGGGCAGCCTGTGCCAGTGCCACACTATCCTTACAGTAAAGAATTTCTTCCTAATATCTGATCTAAATCTCCCGTCCTCCAGCTTAAGGCCATTACTCCTTGTCCTGTCACTCCATGCCCTTGTAAACAGTCCCTGTCCAGCTTTCCTGTAGGCTCCTTTAGGTACTGCAAAGCTGCTCTAAGGTCTCCTCGGAGCTTTCTCTTCTTCAGGCTGAACAACCCCAACTCTCTCAGCCTGTCTCCATAGGAGATGTGCTCCGGCCCTCTGATCATCTTCATGGCCTCCTGTGGACTCCAACAGGTCCATGTCTTTCTTGTACTGGGGACGCCGGAGCTGGACACAGTACTCAAGGGAAGGTCTCCCAAGAGTGGAGTAGAGGGGAAGAATCACCTCCCTCAACCTGCTGGTCACACGATGCCAGGGTATTTCTGGCTGCTGGTGTTTCTGAGGGGAACACATCCAGGTCTGTGCTTCATCCTGGGCTTCCAGCCACTGTCTGCCACCCCACCATCCTCTGCTTGTGCCATGAGCTAAGTGTCTTTAATGGCAGGGCTACGAGTTACCAAGCCACAGGTGCGTGTCATGATACCATCAACCAAAATGCCTAAAGGGGACAAACTGGCAGCTTATTAACCTAGCTGTACAAGGCTGCTGGCTTAAGAAGAGACAGCCACCTTGGTCTAGAAGTTTTGCCTGAGTAAGATGGAGCAAAAAAGTGACACCATCACCCATGCCCCCGCTGTTGTTACTGAAATGTGGATCTAGCAGATCTAGCAAGGAAAAGGCTGTGGCAAGCGGGCAGGAGAGGAAAAGGGAGGGGGCATTTCAAACAGCATGGCCTAGAGAAAGAAAACCCTGCATTCGTGCTTGCGTCAGTAGCCTGTCTGTGTGCTGACCCCAGGCTCACCTGAGCCTTGGCAAAGCTCCCCTTTGTTCTGTGTTGGCGTTCAGAATCCAGAGTTATCCCACAACCACTTTGTGACCCGTTCCACCCAGACAGCCTGCCCATGATTGCTTCATAAAGCAAGACCAGGGAATCAAAAACAGGGCATGTTTCCTGAGCAGAGATGGAAAACAGCTGTGCTGGAAAAAAGGAGGGGTTTGCTGGCCGAGCAGTGGAAAATACAGATCAAGGCCTGGTTGTGCAATCTTCCCTGGCTGGCCTTTGGCTGCTATTGTGGCAAGGGGACCAGCTGGAGTTGGCAGGAGGCTGCTGCCAGGCGGTGTAGTAGCAAGAACCTCTGGTGACAAGGCTAGAAACCCAGAGCTTAGTTCTGCACGTTTTACAGTTGCCTGAGAGGCTGATACATGACATCTGGTGATGCTGCCCTCCCCAGTGTGCTGTGGTCAGATCTGTCCAGCCAGTCCCAGATGGTGTTTGACTGGCCAGGCCCGTTATTGTAAAGGCACACAGATCTGTAGGGCTGCAGAGAAGCAGCATCTGCCTAGGTGTGGAGCTCGATTCCTGCCTAGTGCTCATAAAGTGCTTGCTGTGCGGCCACAGCCAGGGGATGTGGTTATGTAGTCTGGCCAGGTTCCTGCGTCTGAATCCTCAGGGCCTGTACTGGGGAGTAGGTGCACACCAAACAACTAGACATTGCACACACACATGGTGTGCAGGGAGACAAAACCTTAGAGCTAGCATCTGCTCTGCCACCGCCATCCTCTGAAATCAAGGGAAGGCTATGTCACGTTTTTACGAGCCTTAAGTGCTGCTTGCTTCAAGTCAGGCTTCTGGAAAAGTTCTTGATTTTTATCAAATTCAAAAATCTCTAACCAAAAGTAAATGAACCTGTAGCTTTAACGTGGCAGCTGAGTCTGAATAAAGAAGCAAGGGATGCGGGATTCTGTCTGCATGTTCAAAATCTAATTATTGTGTACAAACAAGAAGGAAAGGATGGACAAGAACAGAGAGGGAGAATTAGGCCTTTGCTTCAGAGCCAAATTATCAAAAAAATTATTCTTTCCTGCTGAGAGAGCCCCACAACATCTTTCCTTTCCTAGTGTTCTCTGTAACTAAGCAAGAAACTAAGTTAAGGGGCAAAATGGTGAGAAGGCAGAAAGCAAAGGAAGTAGGCAGGACCATCAATCACCTCCTAGGCTGATACGTACCAGCTACATTGGCCTCCCTTCTTAGCACCTGGAACAGCAGAAGACAGTATGATGAATGTTTCTCACTCTATAGTATTGGAGCTATGGATGCACTGTAATTGCAGGGAGATCGTGCTTTCTTAGAACTGGCTCAACCTACCGAGCTGAAACATATGGATTCAGACCTTACTCTGCAGCAGTTTCCAATAGTACTCATCACTAAGACACAGCACAGCTGCAGAGGGAAAAAAAAAACCAACCACCAAACCAATCACTGCTACACAGCCCGTGAAGGGAAAGAAGGAAGATGTGGTGTGGTGACCCGTAGCAGGAAGGAAGCTGCAGAATTGAGGCAAGAGCAGTGCTCGGAGGAGTTGTAGAGGGAAGCATTTGGAGTATTTTTGGCCCTCTCTGCCAGGTTTTGTAATCCAGGTACCTCAAGGTGAGGGTTGGATGGGTGTTGGCTTTAGATGCTGGAAGAACACGATCTTCACGAAATTAACACCAAGAAACAGTAGCATTACCAGAGGGGAACGTAGTGACCCAAGGCAAACAGTAGTGTGCAGAGATGGCTGAAAGCAGCATTACATTTGCAGTCTAGGGGCTAGGCTCCTAACTGGATGCAACCATTGCATTATTTGCATTTTAGGTAGTTTGCTATCGCCATAAAGGATCCCATAGTCCTGAATTGGGAGCTGAAGACGAGATACACACTATGTGGAAGGAGTGAGGGACTTAATGACTGTGCTGACAGCAGCCAGCCTCTCTTGTGGGAACCCCTTCAGCTGGATTCTCAAGGTGCAGCTTATGGGGGGGCTGCAGGAGGTGGCTCCCACTGCACAAGAAAAGAACAAGACAAAGGACAATGAGGTTTGCTCAGGCAAATGCACTAGCTGTAGCTATTACTTATTTAAGCTAGGTCACACTAAACTTGGGACACAGCAGACTTTGCACAAGCGCACACAAAATCAATTTGTTTAAACCTGGGCAACTTTGTAGTGCATCCAGACAAACAAAACCCAGACAGATACACAAAATTAAAAGCTGGTAACAGCTTCAGCATTCTTAGAGCTGTTGAAAATTTGGCATTACTTGCAGATGAAACCTCCAGTGCTTCAAAGTTTATTTTTAGTACAAAACAGGATGAAGGCATATTTTAGAAATAATTTGCAAAATGAGGTGCTAGCCTTTTGGCTTTTACTGACCTGAAATTATTCTTTTTAAAAAACCTGTCCTTCCCTTTTAACTTGTTATGGATGTCAGTCATCAGAGTTCTCATGAAACAAAGAAACATTCTGCATCTGTATCTACTGAGCAGGGCCCAAATGGGACCTCAGCAGTGGCTGAAACAAAATTTCATTTTTAAAAAATCATAGTTGCCATAGAAAAGTTCCAATTTTGATGAAATTGTATCTCCTGCAGAAAAGCAAAAACCAAACCTATCATTCAAAGGTTTGACCCGATGTCTGTTTGCTCTTCAAGAAGGAGAAGGGTAGTAGAGAGAAAGCGAGTGTGGGTTTGGGAGAAAAGAAGTTCTACCAATACATGGGGGCAATGAAAGCAGAGAGAAGTAAATTCCCAGGCATTCCAGACATATCTGGTATCTTTTACATCCTGCGCTCTGCACTTCAGTTGTACATATTTCAGTGTTCCACCACAGAGGCAGCTGCATTTCAGTTGTGAGTGATTATATGAAGAGTTTTGTATAGTTGTCACAGGATCTTATGAGATGAAAAGGAGCTGACCACGGCAAAGTAAGTAAAATAGAACATGCAATCTATTAACTATGCTGGAAACCACTTATGCCACAGGGACATGGGTGCCAGGAAGCAAAAACTTCCAGAAGAAATTAGAAAAAAAGGAGAAAAAAAAAGTCACTGGTAGCTGGAAGAAGAGTACAGGCTCATTACCACATCTGAGCTGCTGAAAAACAGCCACTGGTTTTCTGTAGCTCTTCATCTGTTTTTCTGTTCATTTTTGTCCTTCTCTTTAACCTTGCTGGGTAAAACACATCTCCAAGGACAAATAAAAATGATTTTCTTACCAGTGCTGCTGACTTTGCAACCTGTCAGAAAACTGACTAAACTTGAAGCTCCTTCAGTCAGTCACTTTAAAATATAGCCAGCATTGTGTTTAAAAAAAAAAAGGGGGGGGGGGGG
>VXBL01006713.1:274952-357219 GCA_013400195.1 Aramus guarauna
GGGGGGGGGAGAGAAAAAAGAAATATATGAAATCAGCACCAGGGCTACTCTGCTGCAGGTTAAGGCAATCCAACAGGCTCTGGGAGAAACAGCAAAACCATGGTAATGAGTAGCGTGACAAAGCGAAACGCTGCAAAATACGAGTCTTGGCTCTTGCATTATGGTGAAGATGCTTAATTTGTTTCCATTAAATAGGTATTTTATTGAAGGATCCTTAGACGCAAAAAGCTGGCCTGGGAACCAGAAAAAAACATTAAGAACCCAGGACAAGGAGATGTTAATTAATTTTGCGAGGGTCACACTTAACCTGCCCAAGGAAAAATGTCTGGATCTGAACATTTGAGAGGCTGAAATCTGCAGTGGGTGTTTTTGTCATTACTTACAGCCATCTTCCCTGGAAGCATTTCCCCTTTTTACCTGCAGCACAGGTGGACGGAGAACCATAATTTATTTTAGGAAACTTTTCTGCCTTAGCTCCTTCTCTGCTCTGCAAATATGCGCCCAGGGAGTTAGACTTACAGCCCAAATGGACTGAAGGGATTTATGGATCAGCAGTTCCATCTACCATCTACTTTCTGTGACAAACACTGCTTTCAAACTGTGGTTAGGACAAAGTAGGGGTAACTTTTCAAAAACAGCCCCAACTTGCTCAGGGTCACAACAAAAAAGGTGAAATTGTGATTCCTCCATTATCCACTGCCTGCGCATTTACTCTACGCCAGCCTTGCCCATGCAATTCATCCCTTCTTACATTCTAATGAGCGTCAGATTTTGGCTTATGAGCAAAATGCATAGGTGTATAAATAGAGAAGTTGCGTGTAGCTCTTTAGGCTATGGATGGAGGGAGGGGGATCTGCTTTGGGAAGTAGCTGGTTTGGATCCCTGGACAAGAATAAATGAAAACATGGATGGAGTCAGCTATAGGAACAAGGTGAACTCTAGAGCAACAGATGTAATTTTTCAATCAAGCTTTTAATGAAAAGATCATAAAATAACAGTTTCTCATCACTGTACATTAAGACTGCAAATTTCTGAATGCTGAGATCATATTATAATTTCTGTATCTTTTTATATGACACTTGAGTTGAAGCCACAACTATGTGTGGCTCTGACCTGAATTCAAGCTCTTGAAAGAAATGAACAGAACATTGCAGCAGGAATGTCGGCCTTTCCCTTGCCCTCCCCTTCTCTCCCCCTCCCCAGGAAACATCCAGGGCTCCTAGACTGACTGATAGTTAAGGCTTAAAATTAAAAAAACAAGAGAGAGATGCAACATCCCTTTTTCAGTTGTATTTAAAACATTAAAATAAAATGGGGAAAAATATACAGCCAGTCAGAACAAGATCCTTTCCTCATGGAAAAGTTATCCCCAGCCAGTCAAAATTCCCGTGGAAGTTAGAGCAACAGTTGTGCTAAGTGCTTCGATTGATAACTTGTGAATGAGAAAGTTCAAAAAATGTCCCACTCCTCAAGGAAGGCAAGCACTATGAAGTGAGTCCGCTAACTGCCAACAAATGTAGCATGAAAGATTCTGGTTTAGACCTTCCCTACTGCATTCCACAGGGTCTGCTCTGTTCAGAAAACACTGATCCATCGATCCCCATGTGTTTAACACTGGGCTTCAAAATACTTAGGAAAATTAGGGAGGGAAGGGGAAGAGGATGGTGACAGGAGACCAGTGAACAGATTTCTAGCTCTAAACTTACGTTCTGGTATTTTTGAGTCCAGTTAGTTAAACCAAGGTAAGCTAAATAAATAGCCATTGTGTTGTGGTACAGAGATGAAGGAGGGCTGAAAGGAAGAAGCCTTCCTGATGAAGAGGTCCGGCAAGGAGCCGTACAGTAGATCTGGAAATGCCTCACAAGGGATCCCAGATCTTTTCCTTTTACAAGGAAAGCAGCAATTTTAGTGAGTCTAATGGAGAATCATCAAAGGTAAAATTTCTTACCCTACTCTGAAAAAATGCAAAATACAAGGAGTGGAAAGGGGTTGAGAATCAGCTACTGCTTGCCTGCTTGTCTCCTGCACTAAAATCAGGACAATAAAGTACCACAGGACTTAAAACATTGCAGAAGCTACTTTTAGCTATTGAAAGCAACCCCCAAATTTTCTTTTTCAAGAATATGGCCAGTTCTGGAGTGCAAGAGTAAGCTTATGAGAAGAAAGGGTTTTATAATAAATGTAGAGACTTCATTGATGTTGCACATATCATTAAGTTTAAACAAAAAGTAAGAACAAATGCTAGAAGTCTATGGAATCATTCCAGAATTGCAGCTCAGAGCTCATTTAGATTTTAAACTCTTGTTTAAACAAATGTTTATTCAAACATGCTATCTCAATGCTGAGTATTTCTGCTGTCTGGGGAGAGCTAGATGGTTACTGTCTAGAGCCTCTCAAACCCATTTAAAATGTAGGGAGCTTTTGTCTCTGGTTTTGATTTGCTTTTCCCTTAACTCCAGCACAGGTGATTGGAAAGGTTTCTGAATTTGGCAAATTCCAGAAATCAACAAACATGCTAATTTTTAAGGCAGTAGCAGGTCCATAACTGCTAACTCCACCAATACTGGGACAAGAAGCTTTGTTAAAATAGAGCTTTTCCCAGGGACTCTGGCCACCTTACACCGCAGGAAATCTCATGCTTCAGTATAGTTTGCAAAGCCCATCACAAGATGGCACGGAGACTGTTGAGTTTGGCACGAAGCTTCCTCTAGCTGACTTAGGCATTGACTCTCCACCTTTGAGATCCTTATTGCTACCACAGTAAACAGCAAGTGGGGGATGAGGGGGACTTTAGTGTCCTTCAGGCAGGACAATAGACTTGTCTCAGTCACAAGCTGCAATCAGAAGCACACAACGATTCCTCTGATGACTTTTACCTTCTCCGGATTTTGCCAGCAGTCACTTCAGAATTCGTTTTGTTTCACTGAGTGCGCTGGATGTTTCCCTGGTCAAGACCCATACTCCTGCTTTTCAGAACTGAAGCAACATGGTAAAATACTGCTAACCCAGACTTTGAACCTGCACTGCTTGAAAACAATGCTTTCCACACACACGAGAGAGAGGAAAAAAAAACAAAAACCAAAACAGGAATCTTTAAAGAGTGACACTGTAAATGGAAACATTTAAATACAGCAAAACATAAATTCCTCTTCTATGCAAAGCTACAAAAGTCCAGTCTTTGTATTGTCTTCACAGGTTATGGTTTATGGCTATGCTGAGAGTCTCTGAGATTCTTTTTTTTAATATATTTTTTTCATTTTTTTTTTTGAAATCCTGTAGAGAAGACCCTGCGGACACATCTTTGTGTTTGCAACTTTCTGAATTACATTGCAAAACTGTGCATACAGAATCTGAGAAATAAATACATTCATTACTGCACATACATATTGATACAAAAACAACACTGTCAAATAGTGTTTGCACCATCTTTGTTAGATATTAAGACCAGGCAAAATTAATATTTCATTTTCCATCAGCCCCCCCTCAAATATTTGAGGTGGCTTTGGTGTAGAAGGTAAAAGCTACAAAGGGTCAAGACTAATGATGAGGAGTTTCTTTTTTTTAAAACTTTTTTTTTTTTTTTTGGCTTCAGCGGTATTTTAGCAAACCATCTTCATTGGTCATCTTTAGACTGTTCTAACATGCAAATGAAGCTTAGGTTTCCACCAAGAAAGACTTAGGAGTTTTGGTTGGGCTCTTTGCACATGGCTGTAAGGTCTGGAGTGAATCATTCCAGCTGTTTAATTAAAAGGTGGCTCAGATGGTCTGAACAGTACAGCTCTGAACAGGAGGCGGCAGCTCTGTGCTCTTGCCCCACGCCAGACCGTTAAAGCTACCCCAGTCAGCACAGGGAGATCAGCCACCTCTGCGACAGCCCCTGCCCGGCGCAGAGGGGCAGTTCAGAGTTGTGCATACTCTTCCACGTCAGTAGCCGCAAAGCCTCACAGAAGCTGCGTGTCAATAGCTCTTTGGTGTCTTCTGTGATCTTTGTGGCTCCTGCTAACTCCCCCAAATGCACAGAGCTAGGCTTTTGGTTTTTTTTTTTTCCCCAGGAATTTGTTTTTGGAGGTTTTGCAGTAAATGATTGGAAAGCAGCTCAGCTCAGCTTCCTGTGGCTAACATTAAGGAGATGTGCTGGGTACAGCAACTCCCACCATCTTCTGACAACATCCTTCTCTATCTCTAGAGCTTCTCACATCTCTCTCTACCCTCTTGGTACCCTCAGACTCCTCTGAGGAAGAGGTAGGCTGGAATGCCTCTGCAATAGTGCCTGGGTCTCACTCCCAGCAACATCTCTCATGGGTTGAAGACAAAAAAAAAAAGAATATCTACATGCCATATTTCTAATTGCCCTCCCTCTCCCCACCCTCCCCGAGCAGTGCTGGAATGCAGGCTGGGACACAGATCTCCCCTCGCAAGCTGGGGAACGCTGCGTAGCCTTCAGAGACAAACCAATGGAAAAAGCAAAGATTAATTTTGACTGGCCCCTAGATCTGTTGAGGTCTGAAACTGTAAAAGTTTATGTAAACAATGAGATAAATATATTAGTACTTTTCTGAGCCAAGTGAGGTTCCATACTCATTCAAATGTGCTTTGGTTTAAAAAATAGTTTTGTGAATTTGGGTATGAGCTTCTTTATTCTTTTATACAACTTTTGCTATTTTATCTTTTTTTTTTCCTGTTATTCCGAAAACATTCTGGAACTAAGTGACTAAAGCATATACTTAAGCTGCCTGGCCTTTTTTTTTTTTTTTTTCTTTTTGTTTGTTTTTAAATTGTTTTATTCCTCTTGAGGCTCTTTGTGTATTTCAAACAAAAAATTAAAATAAAATAAAAAAAACCAAATATGCAACTCCCTCCCCCCCACCCTAAAACTCTTAAAATCTTAAATATGAAACTAGTGTTTTGCTTTCTCATTAAAATACAGAAAAATGTTTGATACAATACTATGTCGTACAAATGCAGTTGAGTGTTTAGGCCCCAAGCAGGCCTGAAACAGTCCCTGAAGTTTTGAGTATTATTAGTTATTCATTATTACTGTCACAATTTGGAAAATGTTGTTTATACTCAATCTATGGAACACAACTTTACACAGCTACTTGAAAAAAGAACAAAATTTCCTTTTGTACAATACTCTTGCTGTACACAGACTTTATGTCGTATTGTTTAAGTGCTGGGGAGGGGATAAAGGAAAAAAAATAGATGCTCCAAAAAATTTTTTTTAAAAATAGCATTGGGTCCTGAAACTTCAACATGATTCTTGAGGCTTAAGAAGCAAATGAAGAGGGGGCCTGGAGGTGGGGGGAAGAGGCAACATCACCCACACACGTTTGTAAAAATGGAATTAAACGAGGGGGAGCAGGTTATTTGGCTGCTGAGGAGCTCACTGCTTCCTTGGGCTGCTCTGTCGCTTGGCTCAGTCGGTTACAGCTTGAGCTGCTGTCCCAAGGGTGGTTTCTGCACAGGCACCCACCTGCTGTCCCCATCGCTGGCCACGCGCCACGGCAGCAGCCCCATCTCAGCAAACTGCAGGGCCACAAGTGAACGGGGGAGATCCACATCCAAAACCTGCAGCGGGGGACAGGGCTCATCCCCGGCCGTGCCCTTCTCACTAAGGGAACTAAAAGTTGTTTTGAAAATCTGAACTCGATGGGTCCTTAGTCAGCCAGCAGCAAGGGGAACCTGCTCTGGCTGCAGCGTAAGCCAGTGTGGGATGCAGCTCAGGTTTAGGATGGCTGGAGGGAAGGTAAAGGCAGAGTGAAAGCACCTAGGAACTAATCTTGCACGGCTGTCCCTGGGCTCTGCTGAGACTTGCTCTGAGAAAAAGGTAGATGGCAAGGCCTTCCCTGTCCTCCCCAAAGATTATTTTGGGGACATTTGCAGGGGGGTTTGGCAAGGAATCAAGGAGAAAAGAATTCAATATCTATTCAAAATGTAGAAGTGCTAAAGACACTAAAACCTCACCTAACCCCCCAAAAGAAAACAGCGCATTTCAGCACAATTAGAAAAAAAACCCCAAAAGTCCATGCTCCCCTCTTACGCTCTACAGCTCGCAGGCGTCCGGGAGCAAGCAGACAATGGCACTGGGAGAAGCACGCTGGAGCGCAGCAGGCGAGAGGGGCAAGCATGTTCCCTGTAACGAGACACCCGGCCAAGGCTCAGCGCCTTCCGGTTCTCTATTGCTTGGAGCCTGGATTCCAGTTTCCTCAGTTCATTCAATTGACCCAAAAACTTCTTATGGACTAGTCTACTTTAACAAAAACAAAAAACAAACAAAAAAACCCAATAGAAAATGAAGCTTATATTTCTTTGTTTTAGTCAAACATGCTCACTTTTTTCTTTTTTTTTTTTTTTCTTTTTTCTTTTTTGGTCAAAACTTAAAAAAAAATTGGATTTTTTTTTTAAACTTTACAAAATGTGAGGTTTGGTAAACCTTACGCATAGACACTATACTGGATTGAATGGAGAATTAAAACAAAAAAAAAAANAAAAATAATGGATTAAAAGAAAAAAAAAAAAAAAAAAAAAAAAAAAAAAAAAAAAAAGAAAAAACACAAGTGTAAACCTTACTCAAGGGATGATTCTACTGGCTGTGAATTTTTACCACCACAGTCATGGGAGGCTTGAAATAAGCCATAGCTTTCCACAAGGTCACGCCAACAAAGTCAAGAGGGCCAAGAATTGGTGGGCTAAGTTCTCTGTCTTCTCTCCTAAACCAATAGCAGCTGTTGGCTGTGATGTCTTATGCAGATGTTGCAAGAACATTTTGTTTCTTTTTCTTTTCATTTTTCTTTTTTTTTTTTTTTGTGTGCGTGTGTAAAATTGTCTAAAAGGGAGGATATGAAACACTTTGGTTTGCTTTTTCCTCCTCTCCCCCACCTTATTGCACTCTGGATTCTAGTAAATTATAGGCTGCTATGCCCTCACCCTCTGTCCTGCCAGGTGTTTACAGACTGACCCAGATGTGCTGGGGGAGTGGAAGATGAGGGGGACATTTTCCCCTCCCCATAGTATCCAGATTCAATAAACAAAGCTGGAAAGGGCCCAAAAAGCTCAGAGAAATTTTCTTCTTTTATCTAAAAGTGACTACAAACAGCCAAGAGACTGTGAATGAGCCAGTCCAAGCAGCCAGCACAGCCTCTGACTCAACGTATTTTTTGCTTTGTCTTTGGCCGCGCTTTGCTTTAACATTTCTCTAGCTGACTTTTGATGATGGAAGGACAGGGTGGTAAAAATCCCTTAACTTTAATTTAGCTTCTACTTTTATACATTTAATTACTTACAATAAGAGAAAAAAAATGCCTAATCTTTCACTAACCATCTTATTGTTCTCATGAATTCAAGAGGTAGCAAAGGTAACAAGTCTGTCCACACAGACTTGCTCTTTAGTGAGGGAGGAAAGCTAAAAACATACACACACACAAAAAATAAAATAAAAAATAATAAAAAAGTACCTAAGGAACTTGTAGCAAGTCCAGCCTACATCAAACCCCCACCCCGCCCCCCCACCCTAGAATTAACCTCAGACCTTCCAGTTCAAACATTCACATAAACGTTACAATGGTTTTTCCTTTAATAAAACAAGTACCTCTAAGCAAAGAATATTCATACGAAACTACTAGAAAAGTAAAGACGACCCCCTGCTCACTGAAAGAAATTCCCAGGGCATCCAGTCCCTGTTCAGTCATGGGTAAGGCAGAAGAGGTTTGTGTGTTTTGTGGGAAAAGGTGGTGTGTGGTTACGTGTGCCAAGGATAAAGATCAAAATCAAAAGAGGGAGGGATGGTGAGGAGGCATCGCCATTTCTGTAAGTGAAACACTCTGGCTGGTGCACACCTAGGTAGACTGCTCTCCCCACCATCGCCAGCCCAGGGGATGGGTGGTGGGTTCCACCACTGATATGGCTTTCCCACAGTATCCGAAGGGGCTGCCAACCCTGTGAGATGGTCCACAGACACAGCTTCCGCACTTGTGAATGCAATGCTACGTTATTTCACAGCTACTTAGGCCACTGAAAAGGTGTACTGAATTTGCTTTTTAATGGCAAGAAATGCCCCTACTGAGACTGGTTTTAAGAGAGGAAGTGAGTAGGCTGACAGTAACGAAGGAAAGAGGCAGGGAATGGGCAGCCAGCAGAGGTCAAAAGTTCCCCATGGTCCCCCTACCTGCTCCAGATAATCAATATGGCAATGAAGTCGATGTGCACAAAAAGAAGTGGCATTTCTTGCCAGACCACCAAGGTTTGGAGGGAGAGTTAGACTAAATGCATCAGCTTGGCTGTGGACCTTTCTTTTTTTTTAAAAAAGGGAAAAAATGAACTTTTTTTTTTAAATGTTAAAGCTACATTTGTTTAGGCCTCCCATGACTGAACAGAGTATGGGGAGTTGCCCCCTTTTTTGTTTTTTTTTTTTCTTTTTTCTTTTTTTTTAAGCAGCAAGTCTACAGAAAGGTAAATCACTGCGGATGGGCTCGAAGCTCATTCTGGAGTCTTTGGCTTATGTGGGAGAGGTATGCATTCGCAGGTGGCTGATCAGATTGCGCTGCTGGGTGAATTTCCCACCACACAGTTGACATTCGTAAGGTTTTTCTCCTGAGTGGACACGCATATGCTCTGTCAGTCGGTACTGCCGGGTAAAGCGCATCCCGCATTCCTCGCAAGCAAAGGGCTTGAGCCCCAAGTGGCTGCGCATGTGTCGTGTCATGGTGCCCCGCTGTGTAAACATCTTGCCGCAGATGTTGCAAGGGAAGGGCCGTGTCAGCCAATGAGTCTTCTCATGCTGCCGCAGCGTGGCTGGATCCTTGTAGCTCTTCTCACACACTGAACACTTGAAGGGCCGGGACTCTGCGGCGTAGGACTGGTTGGGGTTGGACAAATCCTCGGCTTCATCCTTGCCACCGTAGGTGCCTTCCTCCTTGATGTAAAGGTCTTCCTCAGTGTGCGTCTCCACGTGGGCATTGAGCTGCTCGGAGCTGGGGAAGCCTTTGCCGCAGGGGATACAGACATACAGGTTGTCACCATAGGCCACTGGCTCAAACCCCTCCTGTCGGTAGACATAGTTGGCACTAGTATGCCCACCGCTCTCGCTCTCACTCTGGCCACTGTCGTCACTGTTCTCCTTACCATTTTCCACCTCCTCCTTACATGGGTAGGGTAGGTCTGCGCCGTAGGCCCCAGCCAGACTCCGCTCCACAGACTTGGACAAGGGCCCCAGCAGGATACCATTGGGCAGCCCTTCACCCTCATCCCTGTCTTTGCCCCCCTCCTTTCGGTCAAAGGTGTTGTCTTTCTTGATCCACTCCTTCTTGCGGGATGAGTGCCGGAGGCCCTTGCGCTGGCTGCTCTCCGTCAATGAGTGGTGGCACTCTTCGCTCAGATCCATCTCCATAGGGTCGCTGCTGTCCGCCATGCTATGAGGGGCTCCAACTCCAGACTCGTCGAACGATGAGGCACTGTTGGCTGCGGGGGCTGAGGCAGATTGGGGAGAGCCATGCTGGCTTTCACTGTGCTGTGTGTCATCGTGGGAGGCTGCAACAGGGAGTGACGGGCTTTTTTTGGATAGGTCGAGGCCTAGCTCCTGGTCGCCGGTGCTCCCATTTGCGCTGCTGCCCCCACCGCCATTCTTACTGGCTCCCCTGCTTAAGGAGTGACAGTTCTCTTGGTTGGAGCTGCTGATGAAGACCTCGTCATCGGAGAGCTTTCCCTTTGACAGCTCCTTTGAGTGCGAGCCCTTCAACCCCTCATTTGACCCTGAATAGCGAGCTTGGATGACTGAAGCAGTGGAAAGTCTCTGACTCCTGGCAGATCTCCCAACACCAAGGCCACTGGCCTTCCCAGCAAAGGACTTGCCGTTCCGCTTCAGCTTCTTTCTGCAGAGAGCTGCCAGGTCGTGCAGTTGGAGGTAGCTTGCTGCGGTGAGGAGAGCATTAAAGTTCTGTTCACCGGGCTGGTCAGTCGTTAAGAGCTTACCAGTATAAATAAAGTCTAAGATCTGCCGGAACACAGTGGGGTTCACCATGTCCGTGTCTAAGTTAATCAGGTTGTCATGCAGGACGAGGGATTTGAAATACATGCTGCTGGCTGCCAGGATGTTCTTATGGGCACGAAACAGGGCATTTTCTACCACAATGATCACATCACAGAGGAAACCTTTGGCTCGTTGCTGGTTCAGCTGCAGTAGCAGTTGTTTGGCATGATTTGGCAGTTCCATCTCCACCTTCTCTTCCTTTCACCTTCACCTTACCACCTGCAAAAAGGGAGGATGAGAGGTGTGAACCTGCCGTTCGCACTCGAACAAGTCTACGTTTAATAGGCTAGGTTAATGTGGCGCAGTCTTGTTAAGCTCGACACTGACTAAGGAGCTCTGGGTATGTTCAGCCCTGCAAGCTGTGATCCTGCTTGGAATACAGAGATAAGTATTTCTCATGCTAAGATTTGATTCAAGTCTTTCAAAAATCAGATGTGTAAATATCTTTTTACAAAAGCAATCAGCATGGCTGGAATTACTATTAAAAAGATACCAGCAGGAAAACAGGAGTTAGGTACAGGGGAAAGCTATTTCCTGACACAAATCTGAAGGGAGGATGAGGAGCAAGAAAAAAGAAGAAGAATAAAGAAGCATCTACTTCACTGCTATTTGCATATCTGAGCATGTAAAATAATTAGCATAAGCTGCAGCTTCCCTGCTTTAACATGTAGTTTGTTTCTTGGCTCTTACATGTTGAAATCTTACAACACCCAGCTGCTCTGGGGTTGAGAAAATGACATGTAGCAACTAAATCAAATCACACTGAGGTGTGAATGGGAAATCTCCTTAAGGAGTATGAAAGGCTGCTTTAAAAACCACCCCCCTGGCAATGTCCATATCCCAATCCATTGCCATTAAGGGCTAGAATCAATCCGTAACTGGCTGAAATTCAGAATGCTGAGCTAACTAATGCCACCAAATGTCTTTAACAGTCTGAAACTGTTGTCTTAAGTTAATTCTGCCCTGCCTTTAGTTTTGAAGGAATTTTGTTGAAACTGATAGAGTCAAGTAACCTATCTTAAGTCACAGTCTTTCTACCCTGAAGTACTGGGAAGAAAGTTGTGGTTACCTCTGTGTACTTCACATATTTCACAAACAGTATTCATAGTGTATTTTATATATTTCTATTGGCTTTCCCAGTAGTATGGACTGTATGAAGTATCTAGCTTGACGTGTATCAGAACCAATTTCCATTGCATGTTTGGTAGACACTACAATACGTAAAACTTAGAATTTAAAGCTGAGGCTGCATTTAGGAATCCATGATCAATTTTTAAACTTTCTTCTTGAGCTTTTTTGTTTGAAAGTACCAACTACTAGTTGTAATGGGCATTTATCTGTTAAAGTTGATTTTAAATAGTTTGTGAGGTTCAAATGCAGGAATTAAATACCAAACAGCCACCTTTAGCCTTTCACTTCCTTCCTTCCTTCCTTCCGTTCATCTTACTATTGAAATAGATTTCTCTTATTGAAGGAGGAGTAGGCTATAAATCCATAGAAATTAAGAGCTTAAATTTTCTCTTAAGTCATCATCAGTTAATTTTTTTTGGCTTGTGAGTGCCATTACCACATTGTGTCCCATCAGATTTCAAATGATGAAGCGTTAGACTGCATTATCTTTCTTCTGTGTCAAGTATGTGTACACAAGATAAAAGACATAAAGAGTGATACTGTCAATATTAAAAATAACCTCCCTCAAACCTGATTCTTGCTAACTGGTAAAAAGATTTCATTTGGCAGAAAGGTGGTAAATTTACATCATCCATTTCTGCACAACAAAAAGGTTTTGCTTTATGAAAAAAGCTGTCAAAAAGTTAGCAAATGCAATTTTTCCTCCAATTTTGCTGCTTGACTAGTAGTTACTAGTAGTTAGATCTGTCAAGCAGGTGCTTCCCTTTTTTCCACAGGACACAATTCTTCACTTGGTTAGCTGGTCAGCCTGGTACTTGGTTACGCATTTGGTAGAAATTTGTCGCCTCGTTCAGTGCACCAGCACCTAATTCAGCATCCATTGCAGATCTCAGGGGCTCATCACCTTGACCCACAGCTAAAATGGCTGCTCTGCTTTTCTGTTCTCTATTGTTTCAGCAACGGATGGGAACCCAAGATGATGGTGGATTCACCACTGTGCCTTTGCACAAATTAATGTTGTTTCTAGAAGCTTTAGAAAGGGTGGCAGCCAAAAGGAGGAAATACAGGCTTGCCATGGTGCTAGCCAGTTATTTCTTCTCCAGCTATAGTGTTTCTGTCATAGAAACTCACCCTGCAGCATCACAGAAACGTGACAGAGACAGGGATTACCACTGCTGAACAGTGTTTAGCACTTTAAAAACAAGTTTTGCTGTAATTAGTTACATCAGAGTTGCAGCATGCAGGCAATGTGTCTGGTTCTAGTGGCTTGCTTCCAGAATTGCTGATTAAGAGGAAGAAGCAACAGCACAGAGGCACCAAATACCCACTTTTATCTAGCCAGGCCAGTAAAAGCACTTACTTCTGGGTCACTGAGATATATTGATAGGGAAGGACAAAAACATGGCTTGCAACATAACACGGCACCTATATATAAAAACACATCCTGCTCAAGAATAGCAAGAGACAGGCTACTACTGCACTATTTTCACTACAAACATAACGGTGCTTCTCCATGCACGTAGCACACAAAATCCCTGGATATGATTTTTAAGTGTTCCATAAAGGACAAATATGAGGAAAGAAAGGAAAGTGTACAGCCAATATTTTTTGTCTAAACTGACTAATAAAATAAATAAAAGTACGCTACTGAAGTGAAAGCAAGCTTATTTCCTATTCATGTGGCACTTGAAGCTGAGGTCTAGAAATCTCTGTATATGTGTTTGTCTAAGCCTTTGCAAAGAGTCATGGCTTGCTGCAGCTACTTATGGGAAATATTTTTCGATTTTTACTTGTTTTTTTCTTTCTGCCTTAAATGATACTGAAACCAGGTAATGAGCCTGCAGGGAAAGCCCTGGAAACAGGGGTAGAATTATAGTCCTGCTTTTTACTGCCCTTCATGAGGAAGATAATGTTATTATTAAACCTCAATATGTTCTGCAGCATAAAAATTAGCATAGTACTAGTTGTTTAAATTACCTCTATTTATCTCACATGTCAAATTTTACGTAAGTATTCATGTTCAGTAGGACATAAGTATGAGGCAGATTATTGCCTTTAGTAGATTTTAAAAGTGGTGATCAGGTTTAAGCACTATAACACTGCCTATCGATCTGGCAACCCCAACAAAATTAATGTAATAGAACAGGGCAGCAAAACCTTCAGCCAAGTTGAGAGCCCCATGTTTAAAATTTTGCCAGAATCATCAAGGGCTTTTACCAGGACAGCAACATGGGTCAGAGAACACACCTCTGACTGACGTATCTTTGTTGACAAAAGCTTTATGGCATCAACCTCACTTGTGTATCTTGTGCAGTCCTGAACAAAAATAAATCCATTCCAGATATTTTCCAGAGCTGACCAGTTGCAAACCCTTCTTTAGCAATGATGCATTTCAGAGGTAGGCGAAGAGAGGTGTGTTGGAAAACTTGTTAATGAAAGAGAAGCAAGCATTATTCCTTAATCTATGGAATTCCTAAGATCTCACTGCTAGCTGAAAGCATGGGACCAAAGACAACTACAAGGTTAAGTCCAGTATAAAAGTTAGCAGATCTTCCCAAACAAATGGCAGATGCAGCCTTACAAAGGCCTTGCTATCCATTAATTTGCAGAGGCTGGCTCTTAACAAACCCTGGACATTTGGATAACATCACCACCACCAGTAATGACAACAAAAGCCCCCCAAAAGCCCTGAAAAATCACAGTGGTTTATATTTCTTGTATCTCAGTATCATTTTTAAGAAACCTTCCTTTTCTGTTTTCTGCAAAAAGATAGAAAAAACAAACTCCCAGTTCAGAGGAGCCTTGGCTCAGAAAAAGCTCAGATGCATTTCTAGTTAAAAAAACCAAAACAAACCCCAGACCTCAAGAATATGTAGATGTCTCACTGGGGCCACAGTCTTTTATCATTGAATTTGGTGTGCAAAATTTCACTCCTTTGCATTTAAAACAGGATCATAGAAGGCTTTGGACAAATAGCATTAGAGATGTTCTGTTTCCAGATTCAGGTGGCTTCCTAGTCATTCAAGACCCATAGTTTTCAGAGCAACAAACCTGCTCAAGTATTCTTGCGCAACTTGGGAATGAAGCAAGACCAAGGCTGTCCACTACCTCCACCTTATCCATGACACTGATACACAGCACATGCAAAGACATGAAAATACAGGGCACAAATCACAGAATACAGTAATGCTGCAAGCAGATGCCACACACCAAAGCTTCGCAAGCTGAGAGTTGATAGTGTCTTCATAAGCAATATTGCCCAAGGAGCTGGGTAACTGCAAGCTACTGTGCCCAGCCTGGGCACACTGATCCTATGGGCTTGAAGATTGTGCAGAACACACAGACTGCTCCAGGAGCTGTGCTGCTCTCATTACAAAGCAGGAAAAACTTAATTTTCTCTCAATTTCCACAAAGACTCTGGACGTCACAGAAAATTAGATTGCCAAAGTACAGGAGAAGAGGAATCCCTTCAAATGGTATAAAATCTACGTATTCACTACAGATTTGATTCTCTTTAATATTGCTAAATCTCTAACTAAAAGTAACTGCTGAATGAATGCTAAATGTGTTATCTTAGCAACCTCTGGCAGGAGATGCTATTTGATTTCATCTCTGAGTTATAGATTGCAGCATATGAATATTGTTTACCTTTTAAGAAGCAACACCAGTGAAGCAAAGAATCAATCAAAAACAGATCTAAGGAATCACTCATTTCACGTAGAGGATTTGTGGATGGATGAGAAGGCTAGACACCGAGCACCTGAACAGTGAACTAACAGTACTGCAGATAAAAACCAACAAACAGATTAGATGTGATGTATCAAATTAGATGCCATTAAAGCATTAGTCTACTGTGCATGTTATAATATACGTAGGAAAAGATAGTGGTCTGCTTACTTATTTCTCCACCTTCCTAAGCAGTTGTGCTGCACTGAGCAGACACTGCAGCAGTGAGCATGGGGAAGAACAAGACAACATTAAATCGTTTCCTACATTGCTCTTTCCCACCAATTTACTTCTGCCATTAAAAATGCTGTGTCCAGCTGCTACTGGATCTGGGTGAAACTGAAAAAGATGACTACTGCACCCTTCAGTTTCAGATGAACTAGCTTTTTAGAGCACTTGAAGACTCCTCTGGGAAGAGAGCTTTCCTGTTGCTCACTGGCTTATCTGATCTTCCTCTCCCCACATCCCAACAGAACCCATTTCCAGGACTGTCCGGAGGTATCAGTGAGGTGGGCTTTCATGGCCACTAACCTTCCCCCCAGGAGCTGCGGTTGGCAGGTCATTAGCCCATGCCTTGTAAAGGTATTCACATTCCAGAGCAGCAGAGGCATAGGGAGGAATGCTGTAACTGTTTTAGCCCAAATGGTTCCCTATCCCCAGCCCTCCATGAGCAGGCAGACAGCAGAACTCAGAAACAGAGGCAAGAATGTGCATTTTCATCATTGGTAATGAAGCAGCAAAAGGTCTGTGAGGTGGGCTTAAGCAGAAAACAGATGCAGCACCCTCATTCTTCCCACAGGAATATCTTTCACTTCAAAATAGGTAAGACCAACATGTCAAGTTACTCAGGGAGAGGTCTGCAAAGCTGGGGAAAGGAGAGAAAGCAACATGCAGGGCAGAGCAGGATGTGCAGCTGATGTTGCAGGTGTGGACATGAAAAGGAGAAGGAGAATGGAGGATCATTTTGCAGAGGATACCACATCAGCAAACTTAAAGTGGCCCTTGTTTAGTTTGTTACATTCCAATCAGTGCCAGACAGAACTGCCCTTCCGGCTCCCTGAAGCAGCTCCTGCAGGACTACCGCAGAAACAGTATAGCTTTGCTTATGGACACAAGCACCTGTTTGGTACCTCTGTGCGGCAACGTTTGGATGTTAGGTATGTGGGCTATACATGCTCAACTGCTACCAGCCTCTGGCCCAAAAAGGAAAGAAGAAAAAAAGTCAGATGATTTCCCCAGTCCCTTCTCTTTCCTGTTCTAGAATAACAAGGAGAGCCCAGCACAGCTAGGCCCTTCTCTACTGCATGGTAAACTGCCCAGGGAAGGGGAATCTCCATGGGTGAAAAGGGATGGGGCCCTACGTGCATGAAAGCACTAACATCAGGAGAGCAAAGTGATTTCCAGCCAGTGCAAGGCTGCAGCAAAGCAGGAACACCTTGCTATACAAGCTGAGACTACGAGCAGTAGAATGCAGATTAACCACTTGGTTGCCGCTTACCATGCCAGGTACATTGGGCTAAAGGCACCTCCATCCAGTGCTGCCCGACGTGCCAGGTACATCCCATGATGTTCCATTGAAATCACAACAGGCCATCAATAGAACGTGGCTGCACGGATGCAGAATGGAGAACCAGCAGGGACGCTGTTAAATGCAATTAAAAAACTGCAATCAAAATTGAAACGTACATTTTAAAACGGCCACCTGCCTTAAATATGTAACTACCAGAACAACCTCCCCTCCACCCATCTCCCCAGAACTGCTGAACTGTGACAGAAACAGAGCAGAAGGCCTCTGCAAGTTTCTTGACTCTCTCTGGCCACCTCCATTCAGGACTCCCAATGGCACTGAGCTTCAGGAGGACCAGTCCGTATATATCCAAGAACAGCAGATCCCAGGATGTCTGCACCAGCTTTCTCCTGCCCAGAAATTCAGGCAACTAAATATCACCATTTAGACATGCCTGTACAACAAGAAAAGCCTGGCATCAGATCTTCACAATCGCGTTCCCCAACCAGTACAGGCAATGGAAGTCAGACACTTAAATGGTGATCCTCTATGTTGTCCCCATTTCCCTGTCCCCCATCGCAAGCCTTTGAAACCCTGTTCTTCTAGAGATGTTATGGCATTGAGTCAGGCCGGGTCCTTTGGCTTTTGTTACATCTGTGGTGCAAGAGGGAAAAGAAAATACTGTATACCCTCTCTTATTTATAATGATGCTTCACTGATAATTTAATCTACGTTCTTAGAGACTAGAGGTCAAGTTGATTCATGGTGAACTGCAGCTGGTATGAGAGTCGCAGAACTGAAGATACATAATCCCACCCTTCCCTGCCCCAAGGAAAAAGCAAAAACATTTTTTCCATGTGAGGGAAAGGCACATCCCACAGATACATAGCTTGTCAAGCCTAGGGTATCCTCTGCAGTGCATATCCTCCATCCCCCAGAGTTCCTGTAATCAGCTCCAGCAGGGTTATCAAGGAGGACAGTCTCAAGGCAGATGCTAAGCACAGGTCCCTCTCTGCAAGTGCAGTGCTGCCCCAGTGAAAACACCCCCCCCCCCCCCCAAAAAAAAAAACCAAACAAAAAAACCCAAAAAAACAAGAACAGAAATAACCCTGCAGCCTTGCAGGGATTTAAAATAAGTTTTTAGACCCTCATGTCTTGTCACATTGATGGCTGCACATCTCCACCCATGCTGCTGGAGATAGAAATCTTACATTTAAAAAGTTAGGAGAATATTGATTATCATTTCAACCTTAAAAGGCCAAAGGAAAAAGACAGAATAATTAATGTGGTTGGATGAGAGAGAAAGTAAAGGAGGACACTGGCCTGGCAAATGGAAAGTGTTTTTGTGAAAAGGACACTGAGTGTAAGGAGACATTTCTTCATTCTTCCTGGACATCTGTTGGGCTCAGGCCTAGGACAGTCTTCCCATCATTCCCACCTGCATTCTTATCTCCACAGTTCTGTAACTAAATCCCTTCCACACTGAACTAGTAGGTCTTTTGTATTCAGATCGCCCTGTTTTGACTCCTATCGATGGAAGATTTTTAAATCTTGTCAATACAATGAAGAAGTGAAATGTAAGCAAGTGTTTGCTTAGTGACCTGGTCTATGCTGAACCAAAAGCATTTGCTGAACTAGCCTAAACGGACCACTGCCAGCATGAACAGGCCAACCCATATTTAAACAGTGTGCAACTTTAACGGGGCAGAGTCCCAGGGATATGGAGCTCCCCCCACTCCAAGAGATCACACACTCTAGACTGCATAAGAGCAATGTGCTACTGGCTGCACCTGCCAGCATCAGGACTCTGTAAAACACTCGGCAATACGAGCAACACTCAGCTTAAGAAAGGCTGAATGCTGCATAAAGGTATTTCTTGGACAGGTTTCGAGACAGCAGCTCAAATGCAGATTTACACCCAGATTACAGCAATTTGCTTCTTGCTACTGTGAATGAAGCAAGAAGCTCTTCTTGGTAGTTGTATTTCCCCTCTAGGGCAGAGATTAGCAGAGAACTGCTTAAAACAAAGGTGTTTCCTACTGTTAGAACATCACACTGCAGTCAGAAATGAAGTTTCCTGCCAATTCCTAAACAGAGCCAGGGTATATTATACATTTATTTTCACTGCTGACATGAAGGAGCCTAAGACTACCCAAACCCTTTAGTAGGCAGAGAAGAGAATAAGCATGGACATTGTAGATCTTGTCAAGCAGAGCCAGGCACTAAAAATTCCTGCATATCTGCAGAGCACAGTTGATCTCAGGAACACAGCAGTGGCACAAAACAAAGAAAGCCTCAGAAGCTGGTGAACAGCAATAGATATTGGGGTCTTCTGCAGCCCTGCAACAACTGAGCAAGTTCAGCTCCAACTGTACCTGCACTGCAAGTGGTAAAGGCAGCTCTGATGTCCTATGCTGATGTAACTACTCCTTGTTGCTGTAAAGCACCCACATATTCAGTGGAGTAGCTCAGCTCACACAGGAGGAGGGATACTCTACCCTCTACTCATCCACCAGTTAAGGCCCCTTTGGTATGCAAAATTCCTCTGTTTCCCAGCTACCTTTGAGCCTTGATGCACAGAATTCTCCCTTTACAATGCAAGAATTTAGGACATGACTAAAGGATTGTTGCTACCTCTCAGCTAATCCTAGGGTGTTAGGCAGAATCAACAACTCTGAATTACATGGAGTGAGAAGATGCTTCTGGTCCTAAAAGCCTGGGACTTGTCCTTCAGGATGGTAGGCCAGAGTTGGCAGGGGGTTCACAGGGTGGCAGCTGGGCGTTGCTCTGGGGGCAAAAGCACACAGCACCATGGAGAAGAAGGAACATCGTGACCCTTTTGCAACTTTTCCCAACTGTCTTACTGCACCCTCCCAGTTACAGCACAGCTTTAGGGCTCTGAGTCACCACAGGTACAAGCTGATAGCTGGGTTGTGAAACACAGCAATAGTGGAGCAAATGCATGGCCCTTCCAGCTGTCCCTGCACCTGGGGAGGGATCTCTAGGACGGGCATGAGGCAGGCAGCTGGGAGTGTTAAATCTACTAGTGACTGTGACTCAGACCCCTTAGTTACAGGGTTTGTTAGAGCAAACAAGGCCCCAGACTACTGGGAGAAATGGGAGAGGGTTTGATAAAGATCCTCCCAAATGGCCTGCTTATTTTTATTTCTTGTGTGGACTCAGCAAACTTTTCTGCAGAGAGAAGCAGTCTGCACCGGAGTATCTGCATACAGAGTACTGCTAATATCACAAACTTGTTGCAATAGTTAACAATGAGTTTCATGCTGAGGGTTGCAGGAAGGACATGGGTAGTAACAGACCAAAATGTCATCTCTCTCACCACATGCCAGATACCAGTGAGCACAGAAACAAACTTTGCTCTCTCATTTTCTACAAAACCAAATCTCATTCCCTTATCTTATGCATACCTGCAAATGCAGCAGCAGTTCTCCTTAACACAAATAAACAATGCATTAAATACAGCACCTTTTGCACTTTATCCACCATTTTTTCTTTTTTTTCTAAGAACTGACCATGTACTCATCCCTGTACCTCCCAGAGAAATCATTGTCTCTAAGCTCTGCTCCTGTGAAGCCTTTCAAGCAAACCACTGTTTAAGAATCAGTCCAGGCCGTGTCAAGACTGTACTGCCTGCCAAATGTCCCTCCAAATCACATGCCTAACTGATCATCCTGACCCTCCCTCATAACGTTTGGTTCTTTGCAACCACCAAAAAGTGTTTCTCCAGTTCTGAGCCTGGCAAATGAGAGGATGCCAGAAAGCTGCTATTGCTTGTAAAAGAAGAAGGACTAAGAGACTCAAAGTTTTGCAAACTATCTGCATTGCATCCTGATCTGTCCGAGCTGAAAATAACCAATGGAGAAAGCAGGGTTCACTCATTTTCAAAGTTCTTCATTTCTTTGGCTGCCTCTCCTCAGCCACTGCTTCCCATTTTGACTATTTTGTTCCTCAGTCTTCTTCACTTGAGAGTTCAGACTTTCTTTAAACTCAGCTCACAGGCTGCATATGCTTCCAAAATCCACCTCTTCCCAGGGGGGCTCCCATCCTGCCATCCTTAGCCTGCAGCACTGCACAACTGGGGTGCAGGGCTGCAGAGATCTCACACACATTTGGCCAGCCTTCTCTGTCAGGCAGTTTCTCAGCTTTGAGGATTACAGCCCTAGGCACCTTCTGAAAGGCAGCCCAGCAAGGTCATGGGGCGTTGAAAACTTTGTTACGATCCAAAGCAAAGGATCTTCCTCCTTTCCTTCCCTACACACTATACTTGTCAAAGTCAAGGATTTTCTGGCAGTCCTCAAAACACATAAATTATAGACTCTTGTAATGAATCAAGACTTAAAACATCTCTCCATTTAAAAAAAGTGAGAAGGGAGGAGCAAGGCAGAGGGGGAAGGTACTTTTGCCCTAGATTTGATTTTGAAAAGGGGATTGGCAGCCTATGTATGTGCTTTACCATGTAATCTGGAAGCTCCTCCGGACAGGACCCTTAGAAGCATTTTATACTGAACTATATACACAACCCACAGCAAAAGAACCATCGGCTCCCCGCATCCGTTCCAGTCTGCTCAGCTTCTCCTAAATCAACACTGCCAGAAGGCAAGACAGCACTATAACAAATTAGCACCACTCTCAATTTGTTGAAGTTGCCATTCCATTGTTTGTTTATTTAAAACACGCGTGTGCACACACACACACACACAAACCTCCCAAGTTTGCTCTCTGCTGCCATCACCCAAACTCCAGATTTGTAGTCTCAGAGAGGCAAGCAAAGGCGATGGATTAAACCCATGCAGAGCAACAGTTACTGCACTGGGACTCTGCCTGGCTTTTGCTCTTTCACTACAAGAGACAAAAGAATGCCCACACTGTTTCAGCCTGGAAGATGAAGGTGTCGAAATCCTCATTTTGGCACTTGACTAGGAAAGTGTTGTTAAGAAAAAGAGCCACAGGCTTGAAAGGACTCAGCACTAATAAAACTCTTAGTTCTAATGCTATTTATGAACATCTAAGCAATAATTTGCACCCCTTATCAGCCCTCAAGATTATAAGATCTTTAAAATAGGAAACATGTCTTACTCCATAAAGCACTGTATAACTTTACAAAGCATAATATTAGTGGTAATAAATAATTGTCAAAGTAGAGCAAAGAGGTGGCTGTAAAACCTGAAAAAGTACCACTGTTCCTATTTCATTCTGAGCTTCTGGGTAGTAATACTAGAAGTTGACTGGTCTGACTTGGTTTACTCTCATGCACCAATTTGTTTTTATTTTAAGAGATTATTTGGGAAATGTGCTATGCTTTTATTTACACTGGAGAGATTAATGTTTATCACGAGGTGATCATGACACAGGTGATTTTAAAAAGCTGTAGTAGATTCTTATCCTTCCACCAACTACAGTGTAATTTGCCAGCAGGTATCTGTGTGCCAGCAGTGGTTCCTTTACACAGCATTTCTATCGGTAGGTACTTATTCCGTGCAGAGCACCCTGCTATCTGAGCAATTGCTCACCAGTTGCATCACGTAGCCTGTAAAGACAGCTTCTCTTTCATTTCTCTCGGTTGATACAACGTTAAGCTCTGGGCTGCTGCAGGCATAGTTCAAAGGACAGTAAAGCCAGCATCATCACCTCATACCCTTACATGCTTTCATTTAGGGGTTTTTGGGGGGTTTGGTTTTTTTTCAGAGAAATTTTTCTGGTTTATGAATGCTCTGAATGTTTATGTCTTTTGGCTGCTAACATGTGCTGACAGATAGCTGTGCCATCCCAAGGATCTCTGCTAGCCTGGGTTGAGTGTGGCTTTGCTTTTTGGACAGGTGAATACTAGATACCACTGTTGCCTCCACCAGTCTAACAACAATTAAGGAAATTACTAGATTTTATACTCAAGTGGAGATCTTTGCATGGAATTCCATGGGGGTGCCCAAACAGTTACAATTTTATTCTTCAGATAACCCATGGTTTATCAAATGTTTAAATAGTCAAGCTTAACTACTTCAAAAGCTCCTCACTTTACATTTGTCACCTAAGGAAATTGCTAAGCAATTTATTTCCTATCAGAAAAAAGCCTCAAAGGACACAGCAGAATGGATCACCCTCCTTCTTTCAGCACTATTAAAACCATCTCATTGGTAATTATTCTCTTCAAGATGGGTGTGGGGGAGTGAAAAGCTGGAGCAGATTCTATTTATAGAAGATAACCTTGGGAAAAACAGGAGGTACCAGAGAAACAGGCACGAGGGGTGAAGTTGTGACAGTACTGAAACTAGCAGGAGACACAGGTGTACCAGGTGTCTGTGCCAGAGCTCTGAGAACACAAAAGTGGCCGCACCTCCTGCAAGATTTAGGCTTGGCTGGCAGGTTTCATAGGCACTCACATGAGAATTCAGAGACAATTCACATATTTAAAAGCTTGAGCAAGAGTTAAAAAAAACAACCATGTACTAAAAGGCTATTTAAAAAGTTTGCTGGATCACTTCCCATAGAGCTCTCCCCTCTCAGCAAGGAAAGCAGTTAAAGAAAAAAAAAACCAACAACCAAACAGAACCAAAAAAGACAACCCAAAACAGCCAGAGGGACTGAAACCTCCATCACACAGATGAAACAACTCAGCACTTTTATAGCTACATAAATAGGATCAGGCTAAAGGAGTAATACATGTACAAACTACTGCTAACAGCCACAACACACATTGATACTACATCTTGGACTAGGAGGAAAACATAAAATTCTTACATCCTTACCACTTCCAGCAGAGCCCACTAATACAACAGCATCAAGAGACTCCCAGAGGGTGCAAGAAGTAAGTTTAGCGAGGATATGTTTGGACTGAAACCTCACTATTGGTATTGTGCATTCCCAAACACCTGTATCTAGCATCTAGCTGCTTTCAGTCCCTGGCCCTTGGCTGCACGTTATTCAGCCACGCACAGTTCTGTCACAGAGAAGGGCTGAATAAATGGTAGCATTGTTATGCCACAGTGTAGGTACCCCAAAACGCACATGTCCGGAGGCTCGTGACCTTGAGAAACGATATGCCCCATCAGCCATAGGGATGCCATCCAGCTTTCTCTGACCCATCAAGCCAGTCCATCTAGCGTTAATCTATTCCCTTCTCCAGGCATTTTCTTGGCAGGCACCCCACTCAAAGAATACATTTTAACAGTAGGAAAAACCACCTCAAAATCCAAACCAAAGCAACAGTCAACTAAGTGGCATAGACGGCATCCTTCTTACCATAGAGTATCCTCCATCATGGATGCTAACATAGCTTTCACACGCCACCTTTCTCTGCTGCCTCAGTGTAAGAAGCCTGACAGTACTCCTAAATCCCCAGACCCTTCCAGGACTAGTCTTTGCACATGCAGACTTGTTCCAGACAATTAAAGTCTTATAACAGGGTATGTAATGTAAAAGCCCTTTTAATCTTGTGCAGGCAAGAAATAGCAAGGACCTGCCTTTAGAAAAATTAAAAAGGATAAAGTAATTCATCAAATTGATTTAGTACAGCCAGCTGCATGCGAGAATGCTGGCCCAGGCAGAGATAGTCCCAATAGAATGCATTTGCTTACAAACAGACAAGGTGCTATGGCACAGCTACTGCATCCTTTGAAAAAGTTGGTTTTGACATGTTGGGAAAGGACTTGGATTTTCCAGCTGCTCTCTAAGCAGGAGGCAGTTCAGTGAACACAAGACCTGCAGCAGACGCCACTCTAAAATTTGTCTTCATTATGTTCTAATTTTCACATAACTTTCTATTATTTGCTATAGCCAGAAAAAAGCGCTGATGAAATTTTTCATGTTTCTAAAAACAGAGCAAGGGTCAGGAAAGGACTGTTAGGCATAATTTGTTCTTTCTCTAGCAGTAGCCATTGAGAGTGCTGCGCCGGGGTTTATGGCTCACATTTCCCCTGTTACCCATGAGCCAACAAATCAAACATGGGTGTTGGGTTTGGTGGGTTTCAAAACAAAAAGTGCATTGGGAGGAGGACTATTGTGGGGTTTATTTAAAGACAGTTATAACAAATAGTGAAACTGCCAAGAAAATAAATTCTGCTTTGCCATCTTGCAAATACTACTTCTTCCCCCTAGAAGAGACTGGGTCCCAGAGATACACAGAGCTTCAGGCAGGACTAACAACTGTGCTGAAGTTTACTGAGGTGCCCAAAAATGACTGGTGATTTTGGGTCTTTCAGTGGACTGAATGGCACAGTAGAAATTCTTAGTCATGCTAGCTTTCTTCATATGTATTTTTCATTATTTTCTCTATAAAACTTGCATTTTAAAAGTATGGTTATTAGAAGACATGTAAAGTACACAAGAACTTCAGAAAGTCCTAACTCTGACCATCTCTTATGTGAAAGCAAAGGTGATTATTACAATCCACTTTTTTCTTTAACTTAATTTTTATTTTCCTAGGAAGTATGAAAAAGCTTTTTTGTTCATTTGGGTTTTGATTGATCATACTATTTAAAGGACCTAGGAATCTAAAAATCTGCAGAAAGGTTGGGGGTGGCAGGGGGCAGAAATTAGAGAAAAGCTTCATAAAAATAACCCCACCCCCTCCCACCACAGGGTTTGTTCCTTTTCTGCACGTGCACACTAATGCCCTTATTGCCTCCCCAAGAGAGAAACAAATGCAAAAGAAGACACTGTACTCAGTTGGACACAGGATGGGTGGTGCTGGGAAGCAAAGAAGCAGCTGAAATTGTATGGGAATAACAACACCACTCACAGAAGTTCCCCTTGGATACATCAGCATGTGGGAATGATGGATTAAGATTGAGTATTTGCATTTCCCAGTCAGATGCCAAGATATCAAAGCTGGCACACTAAGGTGTTCTGGCATTCCTTGAAGGGAATCTCCAGCTGTCAACACTGCACGTATACAGAGCTCTTCTGCTTGCAAATCTCTCTCTCTCTCTAGTAGAGCATGCAGTTTTAATTTTTTTAAATGTAATCTAGATTAGTACTCATAAAAGTGAAGGATTAACAGCTACAGCGTAGCACAGGCAGCTGGGCAAGCTCTGCTGACAGATCCCTGCCAACACAATCAACCCCAAATTAATCCTGCACTGTGCTCCCACCCACACACAGTAAGCAAGTAGTGCCATGGTGCCAACTTCTTCTGTCAACATGTAGGAACAAAGAAGTGCCATGTTGTTATTACTTCTTCTTCCAAAGGCCACAGTAGAGCCTTCTGATCTTTGCATACAATAGGCTCATAGACACCTGAATAACCAATTAGAGTACAGGACTGAATCCTCTGTCAGACATGGTTTTTAAAATAAGATGTAGCACTTCTGTATCATTGCCCTCTACAACACACTTCAATGCTCTTATGTTTTTTGTTTAGTTTTTGTTTGATGTTTTGTTTATCTCTTTTTTTTTTTTTTTAAAGCCAGCATGAATATTGCTAGTGCTATATTATTTCCCATTATTTTCACAGCTAGGAAAAACAAAACCAAAAAACCAAACACACCAAAAAATCCAAACCAAAAACCAAACCACAGAGAAATAGATCCATCATTACAGATGATGAGGTATCATGATCTGTTTTAGTCCATCCAAGTCAGGGCCACCACTGAAAAGGTTATGTCTTGCCCTCTTCCTGCATCAGCCCTGCTCTGGCTCAGCCTTGCAGCCTCATGGTCTTCAGGGGTGGTGCAATAAAGCTGGCAGGAAAGCACAGCCAAGGACCAGGAACACTCATCAGTAAACCTGGCTGTAAAGCCAAATCCCATGTGTCAAGGGTCACAGTAGGAATTGAGGATCGTGCTTCAAACTCCAAAACATCCTCCAATACCCAGGAAGGCTGCTGGCAATTGGTGAAAGATGGTGGCGAGACAGAGGAATAATGAAGAAAAGAAAGTTCTTGCAAATTATTGCTGGCACTGCGAGGTGCGTGTGCAATGAGAAGATGGAGCAGAACAGCACTCAGCCGAGGAGCTTCTCTCCCATGGAGGGAGGGATAGAGGGAAAACTGCCTGCTGTTGGGCCCAAAATTCTTCTCCCTGACACTCCAGTTTGCATAGCCAGCAGTGAGATCAGTGCCTAGCTACACAAGAGGCTTCGACTTTGTAATGATCTTCACTTCTGGATGCTTAACAGTTGTTGACTTCCTCCCTTGGAATTTTGTAACAGCCCAGTAAGAAAGTTTAGAGGTTCTCCCAAAAGTCCCCAAAACACATCAGAGACTGGAATCCGCTGCAGGGCTGCAGTATGTTGTCTCAGCAGAATCAGTGGGTAACAAGGTCTTCTGAAACAAAGTGTAATAAGTGTTTCTGCCTGGACTTGCCAGAAGACCTTAATGCAAATACAACTGCAGGAAAATTAGGGTGGACTCTAGTGGCTGCCTCCCCTTCGGGGGTTTTTTTGTTGCTGCTGTTGTTTGGTTTTTTTCTTTTCTTTTCTTAAACCCTGCTGAAATTCATTACAGTTGCATTTAAACTGAGGTTGTGATTTAAATTTTCCAAAGCAGGCAGGGCAGGTTTGAAAGCCTGATAGATCAGAGTTTATTTGCTTCCTGAAGAACTAGGGTAGCTGCAGAGCCTTCCCTAAGGGGTGCCGGGTTGGTCCCCTCACCCCCTTGACATGTTTGCTGTCACACAGGCCACTGGATTCCTGGCAAGTCAAGCAGGCTTGCTCCTTACAACCAAGCAGCCCCACATTCAAGCATGCCAGTACTTTCCTTGAAGGTATTTACAGTTTACTTTTTAGTGCTACTTTAAGTTCAAAGGGGCTAGTAAAGCCCCATTAAGCCATTTACATCAAACTGGTTAGTTAATTATCCTGTTGCAGGCTTTAAATTAGCAATTTATAACCCCTTCCCTAAAGATGCCAGTATTTGGAAACAACTCAGCCAGGACATTTTGCAGTGTGCAGTTAAGAAACAAAAAAACCCCACTAAACCCAACCACTCCCCCCAAAAAAACACCCAGAATAAGTCTCTTCAGTTTTTGGTTGGAAATCAATTAACTCTTGGAGAATCCAGTAGGGACAGGGGTGGGACAGAGCCCACCACTACCAGCTAGCAAGGGTAGTGAGGCTACGTCTACCTTAGGCTGTGTGTGTGCTACAAGACGCGGTGATGTGCAGAGATAGAAAGCTAGCCTGGGAGGCACAACAGCTAGGTAAGGAGGATGCTTCCCTTACAATGAGATATTCTGCTTCTTAATATCATAATCAAAGGTATTTTCACATTCATATGTGCCCACAAGGAAGGAAAATGATTTCAGGCTTTGGGGCTGGTTGAACTGTCAATGCCAGTATACAGGGACTAAAAAGGACCATGGGTCCTTTTGGTCAGCACCTCTGCTCACCCATGCAGGTGAGGAGGCTCTTGCCACACTGCAGCCACCTTTCCGGTTAGGATTAAGGAAATTCAGATTTATATCCCTTTGCCATAAGGGCTGATGATCTGCTCACAGTAAGCCAGGTGAGACTGGAGCCAAGGAGTCTCCATTCCCAGGACCTTCTCCCCTGCCAACAACATTTCATTTCTGAGAAGGAGATCTGTTGTCCCCTCAGGGTCTGGTTATTCCAGTCCACCCCACTCAGAATTCAGAGCTGCTATAGAAGGGAATAATAACCACCTTCCCCCCTAAATACCTAATTGCCAAAACTAACCAGGCCCTGGAGTAAAGCATGCCTCTCACCCTCTCTTCCTTAGTTCCACCAGCCATTATTAGTTTTACAAACAACTGGCATACTGGATATTTACTGGCAAATTCTATTTAAAAGAAAGATGGGAAGAAAAGACTGTCCAGTTGCTACTATTTTCGCACAACAGTGTCAGATATGGGAGAAACCTTAGCCCCAATCCCGGTAGCTGTGGCAAGCCAGCAAGCACTTAAAACCTCACCAAGAGCAGGAATCCATGGAAAGGAGGGGCATGTGGAATGAGACCAAGGCTAACTAGGAGATTCCACATTAACATTAAAAAAAAGGGCACATAAAGAAGTTTGAGAGAAACATTTCAATTTTACTTGAAAGACAAGACAGACAGATGGAATCAAGTCATATGACAGACCTTGTGATTTTTTTCCTCCATCTTAATACATCCCCCTTCCAATGGCAAAAAATTATCTTCTGCCAGACAAGTGTCAGATTACCTTAAAAAAAAGATAAAAATCTAAGCAAGTTAATTTCTTTATACTACACAGCCATAACATTTATTTTGCATTTGCTTGCTTTGTCTTTTCTATGGAAAGTAGCCATGTCACAACAATTTTTGAGTTGAGGGGGCAGATGGGAAGAAGAAAGGGAAAGACCCTCAGAAATTTCAAACCAAAGAGACAAAATATTTTTGTACAGAATTTGGTAAGATGATAGCACTTTTATGTGATTTACTGTTCCAGATTGCAAGACAGAGGCCTTTTAATAAAAATACAGGTAAACACAACATAAAATCTAAATTATCTAAAGGACTGAAAAACCCAACCCGGCACATAGATGACATTCTCCAAATTCTCTGCCCTTTCTTGGGAGCAGTTACACCCAAAACCATCACTCAGCCCAGAAGCTGTTCTCTCCTACTAATCACTCTGGAATCACACACTAAGGTAAAAAAGTTCAAATGCAAACACTAACCTGGTCTTTGAAACAGCCCAGTGCTAACAGACCACATGATTGCATAATATCAGGGAATTATAAAATAATGTGAAACTGGGGACAAAGGAGAAAGCAAAGCCCTCCTGTGGATGAAATGGGAGTCTTTCCTGCTCCACCAAAACCTTCCATTTCCAAGGCATGCAATACCCAGGCCTGTGCCCAGAACAGGTGTGTCTCCTTAAATACCTCACATGTCACACTTGTGTCTCATGGACACAGTCCTGCAGGATTATATTAGTACCAGTGCATACCAGCTGTAGCTACCCCCAGCAGTATCCTGTAACTCCTTGCACGGGGGGAGCTGCTCTCCATAGCATGCAGAGCCCCTTACCACATGACTTTCTGGAGACAGACAGCGACCCTGCAACTACAGCTTTGGAGCATTTGTGCTCTGGGGGTTGAATCAATTCAGGGACAAGCAAAAGATCTCCTCCAAGAGCAGGAACGAGACACTGCCAAGAGAAAGTGACGGAGGGCTCCAAGTATTCTTTTCTTTCCCTCCTCTGCACTTATTACCAGCAAATTCTCAACTGATTTATGCCAAATAGACACTCTGGAGATCTCCGTTAAATAAAAAAGATGCACAGCTAACAGAGCTGAGTCCACTCAGCCATTCCCAAGCAGAAAATGCTGACAAGGCAGATATGGCTAGTGCAGGATGAAGGAAGGACAAAGGAGAGGGAGCCTCATACATCCTTAAGTCAGTGCAGGAAGAGACACCCCTTGGCAATTTCAACCTAATTCTTCACTAAGCCTTGGAGGATACTACCTGCTGGCCTAAGCAGCTGAGAGAGCCAGCCAGAAAAATTTTTAGGGCAGCAAATCCATTAACGGCATTTTCTATGTCACATCTTTGTAACTGGCACAGATAATTAAAAAAAAAAAAAAAAACTAAAAAAAAGGAGCTACAGACAACACAGCTTCACTAAGGGCAAATAGTACCTGACAAATTTGGTGGCCTTTTACAACAGGGTTACAGTGTTGGCGGGTAAGGGAAGAGCAACTGATCATCTACTTGGGCTTGCTGCAAAGCATTTGACACTGTCCTGCACAACATCCTTGTCTCTAAATTGGAGAGAAATGGAACTGATGGATGGACCACTTGGTGGATAAGGAATTGGTTGCATGATTGCACTTCGAGTCAACAGCTCCTTGTCCAAGTGGAGACCAGTGATGAGTGGTGCTCCTCAGAGGGCAGTATTGGGACTGGCACTGTTTAACTTCTTTGTCAACATGGACAGTAGGATCAAGTGAACCTTCAGGAAGTTTGCTGATGGCACCAAGCTGTGTGGTGCAGTCAACATTCTACAATACTTGGTTGAGCTATAGCTCTGCAATACAAAGGTATTCTTCAGCATGAAGAACTGCCCCCATGCCACCCATCTCATGAAGAGCATCTGCTAGTACTTAGAGAGCCAGAGCACCGATGGACATGAGAAGCTGCTGACCAGCCTGCATGGGCTCAAAGGTGGAGGACCACAGTGCTTTGTAGGATCCTCCTTTCTTATTCCTCCTTAACAGCACAAGTGCCTTAATTTTCCAGCGAGCGACTCCTGAATTCAGGAAACAGCTTTTAGGAAAGAGAGTGCAGGAGCAAGAATGGACGCACTAATCTGGATGAAAAGTTTAATTTATGAGGAAACTACCACATCCATAAGTTATTCCACTGGTTAATTAAATCATATTTCCAGGTTTGAGCACACATCAGGTTTGTCTGCTCATCCCTACAGTAAATGGCCCCAGGCATCATGAGCAGCTGTCAGGGATGAAGGCAGTGCCAAGCTAAATGTTCTTCTGAAGTGGCACAGGTAGAGCTTTTTCAGTCCACCTCTGTTTTATAACCCCTCAAGGGCTGGGTGATACAGTGAGTTCAGTAAACCCAACTCATCAGTGAAGTGGAAGTCAGAAGGAAAGGGAAATTCTCACAAACTCTACATCCCAGTCACCTGTTCATTTCACTGGCCATCTCTGTTCAAATAAATCCAGAATAAGGCCATTCCATGATACTTCAAACAAATGAGCAGGACCCCAAAATCCATCTATCCCCAGAAACACATGTACTTCTTACTACTAGCATTTCTCATTTTCAAGAGGTCTCAAGTCCATAGCCATAAAAATCACCATTAACCACCAGGTGAACTTTTACTCTTTAACCAACTATTTATTACAGTGGGTCTTTGAGTACCAGGCAAACACCTGTTGCAAATGCCACCCCATGTTCTCAGACACCAGGAGTTTAAATGTTGAGTAGTTTCCCATAACCAGGATTCAGCATCTTTAAGTTTTCTTTATTCTTTGCCAGCCACAATGTTAGTGACTTCCTGGCCAGTTAGCAGTCAGCCTGGGAAGAGCACTTAACTTTACACATTTGTCATGAGATCTTAGAACATACACTGTCATGTCTTTCTTCAACAACTTGAAACCAAATCACAAGAGCAGGTCTGTGTTCCCAACAAACAGAGGCCCACCTGTATTTCATAGCTATGAAGGTGTACTTGCAGAAACCTTCACACTTAGTGATGCGTCTAATGCAGAGACAATTATTTAAGAAGCCATTAAAAGAGAATCCCCACATTTAGTATAAGAGTGCAATCATTCACTTCATTTTTCCACAAAATTTTCAGACTTTGGGAAAACCAGGTCAACTTATGAGCAGCCTCTCCATATACCCAGATGGAGCTGTGTGTTCCCAAAGGGAGACAGCAGCATGTGCATTTTCTTTGAAGACTCAGAAGGTCTGAATTTCTTGGTAAGAGCAAAACAAAATAACTCATTTCAAGTAGGACTAGCTGAGAACAGAGCTGTCCATGAGCCTCTGTACAGGCCTCCATCCAAATGCTCAACTCCCACTCTTGTCAGTACTTGCAAACATTTAGTCCAACAGAGGTTCTTCACCAACCTACAGCTATTTCATGACATGCCTGTCTTGGGGCATAAAATCCTAGACAGCGTCCCCTTAAAGCAAATGCATTTGTTATATAATTGAAGATGTTTTATGGGTGAAAATGACAAAAATCCTACTGTCATTAGGAGGAAAATTAGTGATCTAGTGCATAGCAATGATTAACCAGGTAGCTATCTTTTTTTATTGAGGAACCAGACTCATAATTAAGCTAGGGTTTTTTCTTCTTAAAATTTATATATATAAACAAATTATTGGAAAGTTTTACACAATTTTAACCAGTGGAATTTCAGAGTTCAAATAAATTACAAGGTATTTCACTGTTGAACTGTCTGCCTCTAAGGTCATAATTATTTTTAATTTTCGGAAGTTACAGTACCAAACACGTGACCAGGAATAAAATACAAAAAACCTCTTTAGGGCTCTCTTGCAGTTTGTATCAAGTATACAGAAGACAGGAAAATAGGCGGCCAGGTGCACTTATCTTCAGAGGCAGTTCGCACACCTTAGGAAGTATGTAAAACACAACAAATTAAAAATTCACTTGCCCATTTAAATTTTGGGGGAGGGTAATAGAGATGAGACAGAGGAAGGGGAGAGAAAAAAAAAAAGAAGGACCAAGTGACTTATGTTAGTGACTTAATATGAACACACAGAGGGAGTTTCCTTTATCTGTGTATTACATCATAGCAAATACAGGAAAAGCCACAGCAATGCCATGCCAGCAGCTAAATGTGCTTGTACTGATTTACTTACTCAGACAGCATCCAATGGTAGAGGAGGAGTGGATTTAAATCAAGGTAATTTAAGGCTACCAAATTTAATCTTATTTTACATTTACATTCTAATTTTTTCCATAAAGGATGATCAGTGGCTAGTAACTACTAAGCCATATTGATTTGCAACTAAATATAGTCTGCTCTCAATTTTGTACTACTTTTTGCTAACCAGAAAACTGCACTATCTCTAGTTGAAACATTTATTCTATTTTACAGGTATTTACTCAGCTGACATTTTTGTTCCTGTTATTATTTTAATAAACAGCCAGTGACTTTTATTAGACATTTTATTTTTCTCATTTGAATCATACTGCCTGAAAATCCAAAAAGTAACCATCCATTGAGAATTTTCTGAATCCATTTTCTGATCAAGCATACTAAACAATTAAGTCCAAACATGTTTAATATTTAAAACAAACTCTTTATTAACATGAGCTATAGCTGATGATTTAAAATGGAATTCTCATTGCCTTGTCCTACAAAATCTAGAGCTACCAGATATTTGCCTCTCAGTATATCTAGTTCTTATTCACCAGTTTAGAAGAAGAAAACAAGCATCCTAAGTTTCTTAGGCTTTCATTAATTTCTCAACTGAAATCCTTTACTGCATTAAACAAACTCAAACAAAAAAAAAAAAAAAGGCATAAAACAGCCTCAAGGTCTCCCTGCAAAAGCAGCTACATCTATCAAAAGCCCAGTACTTTCTTACAACTCTTGTTCCTCATGCTTAGGGACAGACTTTCTGCAGTTCCATCTTTCCTTACACCTTTGGCAGAAGACAAGCAGTGCCTGAATATAGATAGACCTAAACTCACTGAGATGTATAAAAATTGTGTAAGACAGCTATTGTAATTTCAAGCAAGTGTTTCTTCCTAGGTATTAAAAAGGTTGTTCAAGTCAGTAGCTTTTAGCCACTACATCTACAATGCACTTGACTTTTGCTCAATATCCCACAAGTTTCTAACATAAAGGCTACCAAAACACAAACGGAAGTAAACAACAATGGGGAAAGAGAAACACTCACACACCATGAAAGCAAGAGGTACACGTCAATTCCCTACGATATGCATTCTGTGTGCCTTTCAGTGGCATACATACTGAGAGGCTGTGATTGTGTCTGTCCACATTTTGTTTAGCAATTTATATTAGAGAAAACTTTTTTAAAAAAAAAAATAAATTCTTAATACATGTGCCAAATGTAAAATCTCAAGCTTAATTTGCTATCAGGAAGCTAGCAGGGGAATAGAAGACAGACCTTCACCTGATCTGACACAATGTTACGTGAAAAGTACTGAAGAGACAGGTATTCATGAAACCCTCTCATGCTACTTCCAAATTCATGTTTGTCTTCACAATCCATGACATCTCTCAAACTGTTTCTTCACTAAGTTCCTTATTTGTTTATTCCTCCCCAAGGTAGCACTTCCATTCATAAAATTCACACCTTAATTGCTAGCACAGACCTGGCTGCCTGTCAAGCTTAGGAAACCTGAAATGAAGTCTTTCCTTTTGCCTGCTGGGGCTCAGGCCTGGGCAGCCTAGCTACTGCTTCTACAGCCTCCACAGAAGGTCCATGTCATTTCTTTAAAGCAAATGCTTCATTAAGAGATGAGGTACAGCTATGAGCTCACATGCTGCTTTCTTGTAAAAACGTGTATACAGTTACATGAGAGTAGAAAGGAATAAAAAGTCAATACATTTACCGCGTCCCCTTGGCTGCATGAATGTCAATGCAAAGTGAACCATTTGTTCTTAAAGTGAGGAGACGCTCATCCTGTGAGGACGTCTGCCTAACAGTTTTCAGTATGTGAAATAAGTGCAAATTTCACCCGATTAGCCAATGGTTGACTAGTAGGCTAATGGTGACTCGTATTGCCACTGACAGAACACACCTCAGTTACATTTGGAGCAAGACCTGTCATGCTTCAGCCAATCTAACAACAGTCTTACCCTGGAGAGGTGCATCATGCGTGTAGCTACTGGTTTCTGAACTACTGAAGGTCATCCATGACCACAGGTTAACCATCCAGTAGTCTGACTAATGTGATTGCAACAGGAAAAGTAGTAGAGTATTAGACACAGTGCCCTGGTCCTACATCATCTTGGACAACTCTCATATATGGAACTTGAGCGTTGAGAGAATCTCCCTGGATAATCTACCTGTATTGATGGATTCGAAGTTGTAGCTAGTTAGCAAACATGCAGAATGAATCACTGCATTCTTACAGGTTATTGAAAGAAGAAAGTCTGGATGTGTCAAAGGAATAAAGCCAATAAAACCTCTTTGCTCCTTGCTATAATCATCAGTTTTGCTGGCATGGGGGGAGAAGCAAGCAGGGGGACTAGAACTACACATTCCTTCTTTAAAAGGAAGGTGACTTGATACCTCAGAAATCATCTAGTAAGAACACTATTTTCCTTACCTAATAAAGTTCCTTGTCCAGTATTAAAGGAAAGTAATCTTTCAGTAGCATTTCAGCCACCTCAAAGGGCAATTTTAAAAAATAATATAGGGTTTTGATGTTGAAACAAGCTTTTCCAGCAATTACTTGTTAATAGCATCCAGAGGCTCCAAGTAAGAAGCAGGACTCATCATCCTAAGCAATTTATAGTAGCAACACAGAGTGAGGCAGAGGATTTGAAGGGAAGGAAAATGCTGGGGGCAGGAAGAGGGGGGAGGGTTAAAAACCACAAGTAAGATTGCTAAGTACACCCAACATCTAAAAATTGGAATAAAAGCCAATGCCATGCACCAAAGCCCTCTGGAAATACAAACTGTTAAAAAAATATGAGTCATTACTTCCTTGTTTGCCCAATCAGATCAGCCCCAGCAGCTTTCCTGCAGCCTGCACTTCAGAGAGCTCCAGCCTTTTGCTACTCCTTTGGCAGCCTTGTGCCCTTGGGTACTCAGGTGTGCCAGGCAATGACAGCTGACAGGTACAAACTCATTTGCCCCAGGGCTGCCTGGCATGTCAACTCAGAAGGGCACTGTGAGCTGGAAGAGAAATCTCCCAAGAGAAGAAAGAAACTTTCGCTATTTTGCCTAGAAAAGTCTCTTGTAGCCCTCCTCCAGAGCGCTGTGCTGTGTGGTTTGTAAGGGGCGTTATTCACAGTCGTGCTGCAGTCCGTACTCCTCCTCAGGGCAGGGGAATGCCACGCTGCAGCGAGCTTGCTTCCTCGCAGGTTCACGTGGAAGCATTCCAGGCTACTCAGCTTCTGACAGCTCTCCAACTGCTCTTCCACACTGTATTGCTTTACATTACATTGCTTTCCCTGCCAGGAGGCACTGCTGTATTACAGTACAATCATCTAGCAAAACGTAAAAGTGATTTTTTTCACCTCCCAAATACCAACTGACTGTTGCCACTACAGTCGCAACTATAAACCCTGCTCTGTATTAGACTTTCCTGCTTTTATGTGCATACAAGAGAAAAATTTTAGTATCTTGCCTCCTCCCCAACGCACTTTGCAGTCCTTTTTTTGGAGGACAGCTATCCTCAGCTTCCAGCCTTACATGCTACTACTACTGAAGTTAAAATACTTAAGCCAGCTCATTAGGTGCATTATCAGGCAACTTGGACTGACTGTAGCACCAAACACAGAAAGTAAGAAAAATAACTAGAAGCATTGTAGTGACTCACAGCTTTGTTAAAAGCTCAGCTTTTTATTAAGCCAGAAATTTAACGAAGAAAGCAGGCTAGAGAAGAATTTTGTATCACACACATTTTTAAGGTATTAGGAGGCATTTGGCTCCTAATTCTCTTCATTTCAATGCACTTTACATTACTTGTGGGCTGCTAGGCAAAAGTAGTTCCCTACACTGCAGTGTACCTAGTTTCCTTTCTAGTTTTGAACTATAAAAATAGCCATATTGTAAGAGCAAAGATCTAGCTCGCTCTCTGTTCTTCAGGAGTGGCCAGAAAAGGGGCAAAAAAAAAAAAAANCAGTCTTTTCCGTTCTTATACCCTGTGCAATTGTTAAAGATCTCCTGATCCAGAGGCTGTATCCAGGCCATCACTTTTAATAAGAACTTATCTGTCCTTCATCGATTTTTCAATCTGTTTAGACTTCTGCTATCCATAACCCCCTTTGGCAATGTGTTTCACATGGTAACTGCTGCTTGACAGAGTGCCTCTTCTTTGCCTGCTTTGAATCAATTTAGTTAACACAAGAACCGTGAAGAATCACTCCCTACTCCCCTTCCCCACCCCATTCATGACAGTTGAAAACATCTGAAAACAGTGTCTGTAATAAGTCATTTTTTCTCTACAGCAAAGAGAAAAATCCCATTGACTGACCTGAGACCCATCTTTGATGGTCTTCTCTGGACCTTCCCTAGCCCTCCACTACCTTCAAGAGGTTCTAATCAGAACTGCATAGCGTTTAAGATACTGGCATACCATGAATTTACACAGCAGCATACTGATGGTTTCTGTTTGGTTTACCAGCTTAGGTAAACATCCAGAGAGTTTGTTGATTCTTTGGGGAGTGTAGTGTTTCCTCCCAGTCAGCCATTAGTCCCTCTGCAAGAACTTTTTGGGGACTCATTTCAAGTAGTGGTCTTCAGTAGTCTGCTGAGGTGACAGGTGAAATTTTTCATCTCTCAACAACTGCTGCCACAGATCTCTCAGGGCTTTTTTTGGGTTTTGTTTTGTTCTTTTACCCCATTCAAGCCAGTCAAACTCACAGCCCTGTAATCCCTGCCATTCCCCCCACCCAGTCATCCCAAAAGCATGGCAGTTTGCAGCTGGTCAAAGCTCACAGCTACTTTCTTTCACCTGTGGTCCCACAAACCAGAGAAGCAGAAAGTCCATGGCTTTCCCCAACAAGCCAGGAGAGGCATTGTTACATTAAAATCTATATTGACCAACCAAGAAAACTTTCTTAAGCTTATCCCAGTGAATACCCCAGTCTTAAGATATCTCCCAGGCATCCCCATATGAGTGACTGTCCTGAAGGATCGGAGTTGGCACTGTGATGCACAATTCACTACCCTGCCTCACGAGCCCCTGCTATCCCAAGAGATGTGCTTCACCAAATATAGCTGCTCCACATAATTGCTTGCCTTATCTCCCCTCTCTTAGTTGAACTACCATAGTTCCAAAAGCCCTTAAAATTAATGATAGATGTGCTTGCAGATTAAAATCCATCTACCCGTGTAATGCTATGTGCATCACCTGTTCATAAAGCATTGTCAGTCACAGTGCTCAGCTGCAGTTTCTCTATGCTTCTTAGCAGCAGCTCAAATACTGCCAAATTAGCAAATGCTGGGAGAAACATCAGAGCAGTTTTTGTTTGACCCCAATTTCAGAATTTCTGGCAAGAACTTGTAACGCACCACGAGAAAAATAACACAAACCATAAAGTTATGAGCTGAAACACTGCATCTCAGCATACCTGACCAGAAAACTGAGCAGGTAATTTGAGCAAACACAGACTCCTGTGAACATGCAGTTAACAAACGTAGCTCAAGACAGCTTAACAAAATAGTAGCACAGACACATTTTACTTCCTTAGTTAGAAACATCTGAATTTGAATTAGCAAACTATAGAAATAACAAACTTTGTACATAAACAAAACTCTACTACTGCCCACGAGCATAAGGTAGTGTGCAAAACCTAGCTGAATAACATAAGTCAGTTCAGCATATTGAAATCTAAACCTTCTTTCTGGATATCTCATTTTCTGAACATTTTGCATACAGCACCTGCAAAAATAACACTGGGTGTGTTAATTATCAGAAATAGCGTGGCCAACGGGACTAGGGAAGTGATCATCCCCCTGTACTCGGCACTGATAAGGCCACACCTCAAGTACTGTGTTCAGTTCTGGGCTGCTCACTGAATCAAAGCCATTGAGATGCTGGAGCGTGTCCAAAGGGCAACAAAGCTGGTGAAGGGGCTAGAGAGCAAGTCTGAGGGAACTGGGGTTGTTTAGCCTGGAGAAAAGGAGGCTGAGGGGAGACTTTATTGTTCTTTACAACTACTTGAAAGGAGGTTGTAGCCAGGTGGGTGTTGGTCTCTTCTCCCAAGTGATAGGACAAGAGAAAATGTCCTCAAGTTGCGCCAGGGGAGGATTAGACTGGATATTAGGAAAAATTTCTTCACCAAAAGGGTTATCAAGCATTGGAACAGGCTGTCCAGGGAAGTGGTTGAGTCACCATCCCTGGAGGTATTTAAAAGACATGTAGAGACGGCGCTTGGGGACACGGTTTAGTGGCAGTGCTAGGTTAATGGCTGATGATCTTAAAGGTCTTTTCCAACCTAAACAATTCTATGATTGTAAGTGCTGAGGAGGAGTCCCTTTCCTTCTGTTTCCTAAGGAAACCAATGTGGGATAGAACATCGCTTTTACTCAATAGAATGAAAAATTCCACCAAATCCCTTGCTGGGAATTCAGAAAGTCAGCCAGAGACCTGCCCACACCCATCACCTTACTTTCCAAGACTGGAATGAGAAAAAGTTGCATTTAAGTTTTGCACTCAGCCTCAAATGTTAGTCACCTCAATTTTCTCTTTTGAAATATACACACAAAATATATATACACACACCTCATTTATGCACACACATGTATAAATCACTTCTGGTATTTCTTCTGAAATCCCTACTGTGACTGCTCTTGAAGTGCTGTATCTAATAGATAGCCTCCCCAGTTAATGTCCCCCTGTATTATAAGATGCTGCCATCCAGCAAGGGATCAGAACCAGCCAGGAGCTTCAATACAGAAAACACAACAGTCTGCTCACAATGAACAGAAAAATTATCTTTGTAAAGCAGTTTACAGTGTCTTAAACTGTTACAAGAAAGTGGAAGTATATTCAGAGCTACACTAGGCAGGAAAAAAAAAGTTTGAGTCACAGAGCTAGCAACTTGCTGCTGTCTGGGAAGGTGTGCACAGACGGGTAAGGAAGCAGTTAGTATTTCCTGCCTCACACTGGACTCCTGTCCAGGCCTTGAGCTGCAGAAAGTCAGCATGTACTGTTTGGGTCACATTCCCTTTCTTTGGTAACCAGTTGAGAACATGTTACTTAGCTTCAGCATGAGCTAAGAAACTGCATTTCTTCTCAGTCTAAAAACATCTAGTTCCAGCTCAGTGAGTTTCAGAGAAGATTTAGCTGAGAAGAATGAGGATGCCCTCCTTGAAAGAGATGTTCTGGCCTCTTCTGGGCATAACTGTCCCAGCAGGACTTGACAATTGGTAAGGTTATTGCAGAAAATGCATTTAAGCTCAGTTCTGTTAATATGGTCCTCTCCCAGTTGAGAGTAGAGGATCTCTGTTCACCTGGTGTCTTCCGCATTTATCCTGCCATTGTTCCAGAAGCAGAACTATTACTGGTGAGGAAAAGTTACCATAGTAAGGGAGTGGGCTCTTCTAAGCCACATAAAGGGGACAATGGGTGAATTTACTTTGCAATTTGAGAAGAGTACTTCTTATCTAGGACATTTGCATAAAACAGCTTCCTCAGTTCTTGGTTTAATGAATAAAGGAATCAAATCTTTCAATGCATATTGCAAATAACCACAAAGATTTGCCATATGAAACAGTTATACATGGCTCGCTCTCCATACCCACCATCTACAAGTAAACGTTTCTTAAGTGATCATCTGGGAGAGCTGAAAGCGGGCAGAGCTCAATGCCTAGCCAAGTTGACTCTTCAAGGAATAATATGGACAACATGATGCTGAAAGTCTTGGACATACTTTTCTGTGTCTTCACTGTGTTCAGTTTTTCCTCAAACAAATGTTGTTAAGATTTTCTAGCAAGCTGGTAATTTTCCTGCTGTGTCAAATTTCTTGATATCTACTTGGGAGAGAATGTAGTTGATACATTAACATTTGCATGGCATATTTCTTTGTGCTGTGGAAATAGTCAAGTGAAGAGATGAAGAAACTTGCCCCAAAGTCACAATGGCATCTGCAGAGCTGAGGGGGGACCCCCATCCTTACTCCTTTAACTCCTTGTCATTTTGCAACTCAAGAAAAGCATAGCCAACAGGCAGTTAGATGAATGACAAACCTGCACAGCAATCTGCCTTCAACTGCTTGAGCTAAAGCTGCTTCTTACAGTCAGTAGCAGAATCACATCCATCTCCTCTCAGGGACAAGCCTCGAGAGCTGCCCAGCAGGCATATGCTGGTGATACACTATACCCCATGATCTATCCATGGCATTAGGCAGAAAGTAGTATCCAAGGTACCTATCATGGCAACATCTAAATGCAAGTATCAGAGCACTTTACAAACAAAGAGGTCTTTCCCCCAGGCTGCTGAAAATTTGCATATTCCTGTGTAGCACTGAAGATAGCAGCAATGGTGATTCATTAAGATAATGGATTTAAGTAGGAGGCTTAAGAAAGTCAGGGTGGATTAACAACCAAAGGGCTGCAGTTGGAGCTTCTCCACTCCAGACTGCCATCTTCCCTTTTAAGGGAAGGGATGAATTCCAAAAGTCAGGAGAACTAGGAATTAACAGCAACTATGTCACAGCTACAACACATTAAAGCACAAGAACACCACCTCTACTCCAGCCCATCCTCCTTGGCAAGGTCAAACACCAGATTTTATGCTGCGGAAAAATTTTCATGGCATTATAAATTACTGGCTTTTCCTTTATTTGCTTAGTTTGTTAGTGTAGGTTCTTCTCAAAAAACAAGATTGTGCAAATTTCTTTTAAACTAGTTTTCTGTCCACCTTAGAAACAATACAAGTTTTCCTCCAACCAATTGTCTTTCCCTGCTATTGAATAATCAGATGGGTTTGATAAATCAATTGCTCCCCACATAATAATATAAATACACATATTGAAAAAAGCACACAGGTCCTTTTCACACCCCAACATTTAATCAAATCATAATCAGTTGAGTTGAAACATGCATTCTGTCCGTAACATGGGGTTAACGTTCAGACAGTAACAGGCAGCTCATACTTCATCCCTGCTAAGAGAGAGGCCTTTGTACAGTGATTTTGATATAATACTTTCAGTTGCCTTCTGGAGAGATGCACAGGAAACCAATTTTGCTATTCTTCTGCTCACTCATAGTAGTTGCAATAGGGCATCCCGGTGTATATTGCCCCACTCACCGCTAGCTGTGCTTGGTCTGAACGTCTTCTAGGCACTCTATCCCATGCTGATTCAGTACAGAATAGCTTCCTAGAATGCAATTATAGAAAGAGTAAGGGTTTGTCTTAAAAAGGGATTATTCCAGAACAGCTATTCCTTATTAACTATTCCAAATCACCTCTTTGTTAGGATGATGAAGTTAATTGGGAATAGGCCTTCCGCTCAGATTTGTAACTTACCTTGGTCTGAATCAATGACCCTGTTCAGATGAGCCCTTAGTACAGTGTCATACAATCATAGCAATGGTGTCATCAATAAAAATTGGCTCATAGTTGCAATGAGAGTAGAGCGGCTGAGTGGATACATCTCAGCTGAGTTTGTTGTAAGTCAGGAAGATAAACAGGATCAAGAAATATGTAAAAATAGTTGTTCCTATAACGTTTGATGCCAGCAGTACTGCATGTGACATTTTGTCTCTGGATCTGCTTTGTTGAAACATTGTTTATTCCTTAGATATATGGAGACCTTAACAGCAGGGAAATTTTGAGTTCTGTAGCTTCTTTGTTTATTAAGTTCTTAGCTTGCAAGATTTCTCATCCAAAAAGGGCTGAGAAAGTACCTGGCACATCTTGGATGCTTATTGAATACATTAAATAAATCAAACATTTTATGATAAAATTCCACTCCCCCACACCAAACAGATGTAGGTGCAAGTCAAAGAGGCTTGAAAAATTGCACTAAAATTGATTTTGCTCCAGTTTTCCCCAAAGGAAAAAATTTGTGTGTGTGGGTTGAGACAAAAACATGGAAAATTTCAGCTATCATGAACAACTGAAAAGAGAAATGGAGGAAAGGCAGAAGCCAAAACTGAACTTCACATTCAGACTGCATAATTTATATTCTGTACAGTGTTCTGTATTACAGGCATTCCTGGACTTAAACGTAAAGTGAAAGTCTTTTCCTTGGGCTAATCACACTTACAGAGAAAAATGCCAGATAGCTTAATGCTGGAGTCTTCTACCTACTCAGGGGAAATCACGGACCATAGAGAAGGTTCTTGGGTTGATTTCAGATTCTGAGAGGCTAGAAAAGATAGAACCCAACATAGCTGAGGATGCCTGTCACAAAACTGGGGGGAGAGTTATAGATATTTGTCAAGTCCTGCAGCCCAAAAATCCCAGAAAAATCTTGAATACCTACAACTTAAAACATATACAAAGCCATCTCACGTTACATGCGTTACAAGGAGGGAACAGAATCAAGACACACTCTGTTAAGGTTGCTTTTAGGCTGTTAGAGTATGACTTGATTTGGTATAGCTGACTGTTAAACATCACCGCCTGCATGATATTTCATGCCTGAGGTCTGTGCCCAGGCAGTTGGGTTCTGGTGAGGGACACAGGGCTGAAAGTTTTAGTGGACATAGGTCAGCCATTTCCAAGGATGATACTGGCATCTCAGAGGAGCTCTCTGACAGACAGACACAGAACTCAGTATTTCAGGGCAGCGTTCAACTGCCAGACGTGCAAAGCCATTTCTTGTGTCCCTGCAACTCCTTATTTGTACCACACCTCCCACATTCACACTGACAAAGCTGGTCCATCCCGTACACTGAGTGAATCAGGGATCCCGTGTCAAAAAATGGCAGGTGATCCAGCCTGCCATTACTTGATCACAGTATCTGTGTAACTATCAGTCTCCCTTTGCATATAGGCAACCTTAGTGCATGTACGTAATACTTTATAAGCAACTTTTACGGGTTCTTTTCCCCGTAGGAGAGAAAGTTAAGAGACACATGATAGAAAGGGCAATTATAAATATATGCAAGTCAAATCAGAGGGGGAGGAAAAAGAAAAAAAAAGAAACTGAAACCACTTCCAGTCTCTCTCTCCAACAAATTCCACACTCTCTTGATCTCTGGCACCACTTCACAGTAACCCCAGAAGATGTTCACCTGCTCTCACAGTACTAAGGAACAGTGAAACAGGAACAAAGCAGCTCCCACCTAGGATGGGCAACATAATCCCCTGACAGCGCATCACGGAGGGAAAACCTTATCATTAAAGCAGAAGAAAAACAAACACACAGGCACGTACACACAGCTCTACTGCTGCACTCTATTAGCATCCTCCCCATTTTCTATACGCATCTAATATCAGGAGATTTATATTCAGGCCAAAAGCTCACGCTGGCAGGAGAGGAAAGTACTTTGGAGAAGAGAGGGGAAGGAAGAAAAACCTCTACAGTTTCTTGGCTTGTGATCAGCAGGCTGGATGCATTCTGTGGAACTAGGCCAAAGCGTTAGTTATTATATTCAAGAGAACATCTGAATCCCAGCTCAAGGGAGACGAGTTTGCGGCTCTCATTTATGCTGTATATCAATTGAATATCAAACCACATTTTCCGCCTTCTGAATAATAAAGCTTAATAGTTTGGGACTCCCATATGGTCTATTGTTAAAATATTTCCAAACACTAGCTGCTGTTTTATTTCTGAAGGAAAGATTTCTCTTTCCTCTTCAAGCTTTACTTGTTTAAGAGATGCTCATAGCAAAAACTAAATATATCTTTTAAATATTTCCAGAGTTTTAAGAAGGGCTGAAAAAATGAGGGGATAAGGACAAGCAAATACATTTTGAAATTAGCTTTTTTTTTAATGTCACATGCAAATGTTTGTTCCAGGCAGAAGCAGCTGGTGCCACCAGGCTCTGCTGTTCAGAACAGGGGGTGCAGAAGCTTTCAGAAACCATGAGCTGCTCTAACAAAGGAGGACCACACAGACTCATACCATTCACAAAAGGACCCAGGCCGATTATTTGACTATTACTTACAAGGAAGCTTGGCCAATAACGTAGGCAATAAATACTGGAGAAACCTGTTCTGTGCATAACCCGGGTTTGTCTTTTCACAAGTCCTGCTCTCTAATTAGCTACTCATTCCTGGAGGGCATTGCTGATGGATGGAGTATATCAATTTGGTATATTTAAAAAAAAAGTTCAGAAACTTTGTAAATAAAAACATCAGCGTAATAAACACTCTGCAGTGTGTTAGGAACAGTCACTAGCGCTCTTGCCCAGTTACACCAGAAAAAAGTATTTCTGTTCTTTCAACTTTGTGGAAAAAGATTTAGTGGCAGAGAGATTCTCTAACTTGCAAGGGCTGCAGCAACCTGCTCAGAGCCTGGATGGGAACTAGAAATGCTCATCTTTTGGTCCTGCATTTAACCCCTTTTCGATTAGCACGGAAGGACTCAACTCCTCAGTGAGCAGAAGTGAAACCACACAGCACTGCGTAGTTGTGCACTGGTGTGAACCTCCAGCTCCACCTCACCCAGCTCTTGCCCTCTCTATGAAATGCTTCAAGCTCTCTGACAGCAGCTCTCAGTGCAGCACCAGCTTGCACGTCTGCTGGTCACTCAGCAAAGCATAAGGTGCTGAGCTAGGTGCAGCAAACAGCATAACGCAGCACAAAAATGTAGCTGTTCCTACAGCCCAAGGAGCCAAGTAAAAACTTCTGCTCTCTCCTCCTTACTGTTCCGTTCTAGCCCTCATTGCTGCTTATCATTCCTGCCTCCTGTTCCCGTCCCCTTCATCACCTATCTGCCCCACCATCCCCTGCTCTGGTGTTCAGGTCTTCCGAGTCAGCTGTCCTAACCCTGAAACTGGTTGCTCATACTTATCAGCTGCCTCCTCCTGAGAAAGGAAGAAATTCCAGTATTTCAACATTCGCTCTCATCCCAATTTGGGGAAAAAACCTGAAATTAGAGACTCTTTGTAGAACGGAAGTTCACAAGTTTAAAAAAAAAAAAAGAGAAACCTATTTGTGAGCACCAGTGCATTTTGTGTCATTTGACATGGAATATTTTTACATTACTGAAACCAAAGTTGGTTCATTTTGGTTTGGTGACCTGACCCGAGAAATTTTGTTCTGAGTCAGTACACTATTGAACTGCTTTACTTCCCACAATCTTGCATTGCCTCAAACGCTGCAGTTTGGAAGCCTGATAACCCTGGTCACACTTCTGGGTCAGACTCCCTGGCTGGAAGGCAGTTCCCATAGCACACACCAAGGTGTCCCATGGCAGAGCACACTCTGCGGGAGAGCTGTAATGCCATATGGGAAGGCCAAGGCCCTTGGAGTCCAGCAGAAGAGGACAGGTACATCAGACAACAGCTCTCTGAGCAGCCAAGGACTACCTGGAATCCAACACCATGTTTTGAACCAATTGTGAGTCAAGCCTTTCAGACCAGTTAAAGAGGAAAAGAAAATAAAAAAAAAGCACGAAGGTATTCCGATTCAGGTAGTATGGACAGTTCAATGTAATATTCTGGTAAAATGATAGTTTATTAATTTTACAGGTGATCAGAAATCTAGAATATGGCTTTTTTTTTTAAGTTCTATTGAAACTATTTTTCTCTGAAAAATCGGCTACAAAGAAAAACTCAAATTAGGCTCCTACTGACCACAGCAGCATTCTTGCTAACAGTCTTAAAAATAATCCAGTGAATGAAGCTCACTTACAGAAATTTCCCCAGCAGGGAACATAAATCATAGCAATATCAGCACATCTCTGCCTCCTCCACAGCTCCTGTCGTGACCCAAGGACTGTAGGATTGAGTTCCTCAACCAAGTATAACGACTAGAGAGAGTCTGACAAGTATTGGAGTAGAGGTTTTGCAACAGAAGTCTGAATGGTCAATCCCTTGCTGCTACTAGCCAAGGCACAGACACGGCTGTTAGAATAGTTGGGTAGAAACAAGTGCTGGTGGAGTTGCTGAAGGCTCTGGGTTCTGCCCCAAGCATTAGAGATGTTGCCAACTCATACTCAACAAACAGCTCTTAAAACAAGTGGAGAGGACTCAGTGGGAAGATTAGTATATATTCACAGAAAGCTATTTTAGTGATTTTCCTGTGGACTCTATAATGCTTCTCTTGTAGCGTGTGTTCTTACCCCCAGGTCTGTATATCTGAGAGAAGGCAGAGTGCATGTATGGTTTTGATTTACTTTAGAAAAAAAAAAAAAACAGAAAAAGGAGAGACACTCAGCTTGTAGTTTCAGTGTTGGAAACTGCAATAAACCTCTCTTTTTAAACCCTTGTGACTGTTTTATAGTTATAAGGAATCATAACCAGAGAAAGATTTAGCCTAACAGTGATCTGCCCTCAAAGACGTTAATCTGTCACACCTAATAGAAGGGGACTAAGGAGATGAACCTTTTGTCTAAGTAATTCAAACAGATGGCATATGGCTTTGGTGGGAACTTACTGTAAGTCGCCCCGTAACAAGGGTAAATTTGGCAATGCTGCACACCCAAAGACATTGTTTACAAGTCAGTGTGAAAAATATCTCTGCACGATTTCCTTGTGTTTTAAAACCTGAATTCTTCATGATCATATCTCAGCACTTGTGGTTGACACATCCAACCAGCCTTCCACCCACTTTTTCACCCCCTTTATACCAGTAAGATTGAGTCTTTCTTTCGTTTGCAATTTTTTTTCCTCTTCTCAAAGTAATTCTGTACTTTTGAGGGATCAGCAGAAGCCAATCAAGTGCATCATGCCAACATATTAAAGCACAGTCTTCTATCAATATTTCAAGTATAACTGCTTGTCTGGGCTTCTAGTAGCTTATTTCTTACCCCATAAAGTGCACTAAAGTCTTCAGATTAGTTTCTCTTTTCTTTCCTTCTCCATACTTTATATGGGAAATAAAGGGTTTATTTTCTCTCCTTCTCTCTTCTTCCCCCAAACGTCAATCCCCAACTTTTCTAGTTTTACCATATGAGTTCTCCCGCTCCTTGTCTTAGCCACTGTGTTTCTCCAGACTCACAGTAAAAAGCATTTCTGGATCACCTTGCTCTAGGTTCTTTCCTCTCCTCCAGAGGCAACAAATGGCTCCTGGGACACTTTGCTCCATTTCCTCTCTTGGAAGAAAGCCAGAGCTTACTCAACTCTCTTTTCCTCAGGTCTGCCACTCAGCCCACTAACCTATCCCCATTTTCCACCCACACTGAACAAGCCATAAGGTTTCCAAACTTGTCTGAAGAGCTTAATCCTAAATTCAGCTCGTTGTCTTATAAGAGACCAAACATGAAACCAACACCGACGCTTAAGAGTTCTAATGATATCTCAAAGCAGGTGAAGACCATTATTGTCAGATTCCTAGCATGCAACAAGGCTGATAGGGAGCACAAAGATACGGGGCCACAAGAGACCAATTCATCTGCAGTGGCAGTCCAGGAGAGTATACTGAATTCAGAGGAGCAGTAAACCTAGACACTGGTTTTCCAGACCAGTCAGGGGAGGATTGGTATTAGAAGACCTGAGGGTAATCCCCAGATTACCCTTCAACACGTTCACAGGGAGCAAATGTCACTTTGCATGGTGAAGCATGCCAGCCAGGGAGCGTGCTTTATGTTTCATGTTAATGAGTATTAGCATGGAACCCAACTTCCTTCCCCTCCCTATTTTTGATATAATTAAGGACAAGAACGAGCATTTCGTTTCAGTCTGCAACAGCAACAGACCGCAGCACAGCAGAATGACAGGAAAGGGAGAGAATGAAGAAAAAAAAATAATAATCCAGGTGGTAGACACTTACTGCTCTGGCCACTGCACGAAATGAAGGCTTGAGTGCACATTTTTGCCTGATTGCATAGCTGTCTCTGCTACCCATCTAATCTGCTTAGAAAACTGGTTTTGAAGGATATGGTTCAGACATACCACTTGCATGGGGGGCGGGGGGGTGATGAGGGGGAAAAAAAAAAAAAGTGCTGCAGCTGCAAAAGATAAAATAGAGACAACTAATTTTCTCAGAGGTTGCAACACAACCTCTCCCCCTCCTCCACATGCAGTCACTGTGCTGGCAGGATAAGCTGGAGATTCTCCAGCGTAAGCAAGAAGGCACAATAAGGTGTGCAGGCCCTTCTCCACCCCGATACCCACAGCCCTTGGGGGTACCACAGAAAGCAAAGGCTGACAGCCCAGCCGCTCAAAGGGAGGTGGTGACATTCCTCCGCCTGCTTGTTTCAGTTGCATTACCATTTTTCAGAGGGGGATGCAAGAAATGCACATTGCTGGATGTTATGCCGAGACAATAATGAGCGTAAGGGGGTTGCAGACTCCTGTTGTACCAATTGGTGCTGGGTTCCAAACTCTCATTGTGTGATCCGATTTCTCCTGTCATCCAAGCCATTTTGCAAACTCCAAGCATACGTTCATTTAAGCCACATGTCCTGAAATCTAAACAGCTGAAAGGGACGGGAGGGGTAGGGAGAGAGGAGAACCACTGGATTTCTGGTGACAGTGTCTAAAATACACATTTGCACAAGAAAGTCTCACTTTAGATAGTCACTTAGCAAAACAACTACAGCTGCTGACAAGCAAGAGGTACAGTTTCAAGTGACCATCAGACATAAAATAAGCCAAATCAATTACTGCAGTCTAAAGGGAGCGGGTACGTGTGCTCCCACAAATGTAACAGAGATAACGAATGGATTACCAATGGGTGACCCCATGTCAAGATTAGCAGACCCAATTTTCATTTCAGTAACACCTTTGCAATGACATTACTAAGATCTAGCAGAAGTGAAACCGAAATCAGAGTCCAACCCAGGATGTCAGGGAGGCAGCTGCTTTAGTTTTTTAATGCCTAGAATTTCAATCCAGTTTGCTTTGTTTCAGGAGTCTAAGCTGTCTTTGGCAGAAGGGCTAGCAGCCTTTGCCAGCTGCCACGTGATCTGCAAGGATGTTTCCTAAATGGAATTGGGGATTTTTGGGGTGGGGCTGGGGGATAGGAGGCAGGGGTTGTTTATGATGACGGCAGACAACGTAAGAAGTATATTGGCATTTTTTGTCCCTCTCCTCAAAGGTGTATTTTCCTTTCTTTCCATTCCCTGCCCACGTATACACTTATCCTCTCCTCTGTGCTGTCCTACACCTAGACCCATCTGTTCTTTGAAAGTATCAAGAACGCCAGTTCTGGTCTTTGAGGAGGCATTCTGTGAGTGCTTACTCCCTGATTGAAGTCAAATACAAGAAGTTTTTTACATGTATATAAATAATTTTTAAGCTTTCCAAAATATTAATTGCTTATGGAAATTAAACATCTGCTAACAATAAACTCCCCATACAAATGAGAAGATAGTTTCAGTGTGACTAGAATGCTTTCCCTTGCTAATTGCCAAGAATACCATTTTCTTGGTTTTTTTACAATGGTGATTTCATTAGTTCTCCAACTATCAAAATATTTCAGTCCTTTCTCTTTCATGATAGAAAGGAAAAGGTCCAATTCCCATCTTCAACTCAACTTTGAGGGTCCTGCAAAACCAAGTGAGAAACTGGCAGTTATGACTAGCCACACAAAGTCCTCAAGGCAGAGACCACCTGCACACCTTCTCTCCTCCATTGCCCATAGTCCCCCAGGAGTCAGCTGAATTTTCACAAGAATTACACTACAGACTATGGCTGACTGTGGCAACTAGGTACTGCAAGTGCAAAGGAGCTGAAATGCTGATAACACGAGAATGCTTAGAATAGCTGATGCCGGGGGGAGAGAAGGGGGACACCAGCTGAATTTGCATCACACAAGGAAGTCAGTCAGTTGGGTAAAAGCCCCATATGGCTGCTTGGGAACATAGAGCTAAAAGGGCTTTCACTGCATGGAGAACTGCCGATCTCCTCCAGCTTCTCATCTCACTCTATACAACTTTGTGGAGAAACAAAGAAAAATTTCCAAAACCCCACAGTATTTTATTACACAGGAAAAGCAGCTAGTCCTTTGCATGGGTATGTTTTCTGCATTCAAGAATCTCAAAGCACTTAGCTATAGTTCTTGCCCTCCATCCACTTAAGGGATGAAAGGCCAAGCCTAACTCGCTCTAGGTCAAATAGCAAGTTCAGCAGCAAAAGATGACTAGGACTCAGTTACATCAAAATCCCATTCACCAGTTCTACCCATTAGATTGAAGAGACATTAAACACTCTCATGGCATCAAGAATGACTAATGCCCTCCCAGGTCAGCCTGTGATATAGAACTGGGAACTCCACAACACACTTCCTCTGCCTCCCACTCCTCTATTCCCACTCCAGCATTGTTCCAAAGCCCACATGATGAGATTTTCCTAATCAGCAATTAAATAGTTAATGCTTACATTACAGCAGATGGAACAGGAGTTGCTGCAGGGAAGGTATGCAGAGGGAAGGAGGAGAAAAGAGACACCAAGGAGGAAAAAGTGGTCAGAGAAACAATCCTGAAGGAAAGCAGGTTTCCCACTAAAAAGAGTGATTCGTTGACTAGAAAATGTAACCCTTAAGACTTTGTCTAGACTGGGATAAAATGCTACGTTGTTGAAGGCGTTTGATAGGCATACTGTAGGTGAGGCTTACTGCCTTTGAGCATGTGATAGCCAGGGTAGAGACTAATTAGGACATGTTCGGTAACACGTCTTAATGTTCCTCTTAAATCCTTGCCCAAGAACTCAAGGCTATGCAAAGCAAAGGTCTCTGATGTTGTCCTAATGGTTATAAAAGCAAACCTACAACACAGTGCAAAGAAATCAGAGTGTCAAGGAATCGCTGAAGCCTCACATCCAGCATTTTTCATATGCTTACCAAGTGTCTATGAACATTTGCATCTTAAAATATTCACCAGTATTTTACTGGACAACTTGCTATGACATTTTTCCTCTAAACACCTAATCAAAGCTCCAGATGCCAATAGGAAGAGACCACAGGCTAACAGCCTAGACTCTTGTGAAACTTCTCCTTTTGCTCCAGTGTTTGCTCAGACAGATTTGGGAAGGAGGGAGTGGAAGGAAAAGAAGAGAGGACTAAGAAAAGCCTGCCAAGAGCCTCAGTAACACCATCATTTTGATAATCCATTACCAGATTTGTAATTAAAATCAAGTCCCACCTCACTAGGGCAGCCAGATATATCCAGAGAACTTGTTCAGAGAGTTGTTACAATAAATACCAGGAGAATTACGAATGTTGTAGTGTCTTCTTAACCCTTCCAGCAGTATTTCAGGAACCGCCTGTCAGTTTGAAAGACTGATCGTTTTTCTCTCAGCTTGTTGCAGGCTCTAGGTGTGCCCCTAACCAAATAGGCTTACCACTTAAAAGCTTAATTGCACCTGTGGCTTAAACCTTATCCCAGACAGCACTCAGGAGCATTTGGATTTGGGCGTTTCAGGTGTGGGACTGGGGCCGGCACTCACAAACAGAGCTAGGCAAGTCAGAATAGGTAACCCTCGGTAAAAGCAGACTGTATGCTAGGGAGCAAGGGATGGGGAGGAAAGAAGTGCTTTTTCCATTTTGATCCCATGTATCTGTATTTGCATTTCCACAGGTGAGTTTGAGTAATGTCCACCTCCTTGTTTGTGACTGAGGGCAGGTTTCACAGTCTCAGATTTCTTTTCCACAACAAAAAGATCAAAGTTTGAGCCACTTGTGCAACTTAGGTGTTTACAGTGAACTGGTCTAATCGCATGGCAAGCCCTCCCTCCCGTTATCAGTCTCACGCTCAGCCAAGCTCCTTCATTCCATATGCACCAGGAAGCATGGAGAGGAGAGAGCCCACTTCTGGTGTGGATTATAACCCACCATCCTTTCTGTCTACTCTTACACAGGAACTAAAATACAGCATGCTAGGGAAAGGTTTAACAGGTTCAAGTAAGGATACGTTCAGGGTCTTTTCTGCAGGACTGACAAGCCATTTCCAAATTATATTTTAAAAAAGGCTTTCTAAAAAACAAGCAAATGGTCTATGAAGAACCGCAGTGAAAGCGTAGGTTCCCTTCACTCACCTTCTCAGTATTGCCTAGGTAGTAAAGGACCATAGTGCATCTAGCAAAGAACCTAGTGCCAAAGGCAGCCTGTGCTGCCTTTTCAAAAGTTACTGGAGAAGGAAAGATAAAGACATATGGCATAATAGGAGTCTGTGCATGCAAACTTCCGCATTTTGTCTCATGCAAGGCCACACAAACATTCTGGGTCTCAGTTTTGTAAGCTATAAAATGGAGCTAAATTTTAGGGTTTTTTGAAATTGCTTTAATTAATAATCGCAAAGCGCACATCTTCAGATGGAAGGTATCATATAAATATTAATGAGCTCTGACTACTGGCAGTGTGCATGTCTCTTAGGAATCGTAAGCACCATGGATGGATCAAAGAGGGCATGTAGCTCTAAGAGGCAGAGTGGTGGGAGTTGCCCCTGTGTTTAACTATATTTTAACGTAGATCCTCAAGACTGTTGTGGATATTCCCTATCAAGTTACAGCAGCTTTCAATTAAAATTACATTTTATCCTTAGGCAAAATTCCACAGTGTACCTTTTAATATTAGCAGGGCACATTTTCACTCATGTAGATCTTTCTTCTACATACATGCATTACTAGAGCTTTGTAAATAGGGGTCAAACCAACTGAGGGAAACCCAACTGGTCAAACCAACTGGATTTTCACTTAATTCTCATCTAAATAAATACCCCTCACCTAGACACATTACCAAAAAACTTTCTGCTGTACTGGCAATGCTGTGACAAAAAGTGGGATGAGGACGTAGCAGCTGTTTGCTTCACAATTTCATAGATCAGTCTGGCAGCACTTCAGACATGGAGTTGTGGCAGAAAACGCTGTATGGCAAAGATGCTGCTTCAAGCACGAGCAGCAGAAAACGTGGCTACAGACAGGCTGGAGAGAGGTCCGAGCCCCAGACTGCAGCACCGGGTGGGTGTGTTGGTGCAGTGAGCGGGGCAGCGTGACAGCATGGCCTCAGAGCCCCGGAGCCAGCTGCCCTGCCGGGCAGGCACGCTGGGGAGGAGGCTCTCACAGCCTCCTCAGGAATGCGGGATGGCCGCAGGCCTCAGGAGTGTTTTCCAAAGAGGTGCTTACATTTGTTTCTCTTAGGGTCCAGCAAACCTGTGCTTTTTTGTGGTTGGGGGTGGTGGTGGGGAATGAGGAACAGTTGCTTTGCTGGGGTTTTTTAAAAGACATTAGAAGACAACAGGGAGCAGGGACCAAAGATTTTTCTTTCCCTGAGGAAAATTCAGTCTCATCAGCTGCCTTCTTGCCTCTCTCAAGCTGTAGGGCCCCATGGCCAGCTTTCTGCCCACTTCCTGGCAGCCAGGGCTTCTGAGACGCTTTGTGAGCCTGACATTTGGCCAGCCAGGGAGTCTTCAGTGACTTGGCTCCTACATGGGGGCTGCATTGCGTTTCCTCAGCAGAGTCAGACCAATGGCCCTCTGTCCTGCTCACTTCAGGCACATCTCTATAAGCTCTGCTTTCTGCAGTGCTGTAGCTGCCTCTGGTTTTGTCTACACTGGGGCAATTGGGACTGATTGCTTAGTGCTGGTAGCAAGAACAAAAATCAAATGGCATAGGCACACTCGGGGTGGTTGTAATTGTGTCCCCTGAGCTGCTCAGAGGGAGTACAGCAAAGAGATAGCATTAAGAATCCTCACCACTTCTTTGGCAGAAGAGGGAGAAATTTGGAAGATGCTCAGGACAGACAACATCTTGATAGCTAGGAAAAACAAAAAAAAAAGCCCCTGAAATTAATTTCCTCCTGGGATGCCAATAAAAGACGTGATGTTCACAACATAAGGTGAGTGGTGGCCAAAACAATGGTCTGAGAACTTGAATCTGCGTGCTGTGTTCAGTGCTAAAAGATAAGACAGGAAGCTTAACTGTGTTTTGATACTAAATAACATAAATCTGGCCACAGTGCCAACGATGCTTAGGCAAGGAACCATGAACCCAAACCGGAGGAATGGGAGATTAATTTCTTCCCCTGGCCACACCAGGGAATTTTACACCTCTCTATGAATAATGTTTTTATAGCAAACCCAGGAGTCAGTCCTAGCAAATACCTCTCTGTAAACTCTAGCCCAAAATAATCACTTTGGAAAAGGTCATACCACCTCCTGTTCCCAGAATTAAGTTAATTAGCACTTGTCCCTCTCTGTATAAGGTCAGGGATTGTCCCACAAAGGAGGTACACAACCAGATTGTTAAAAGATGTACATATGCCCTCTTAAGCAAACAGGTTTCTTTGTAGTATCACTAAGATTCCCTCTGGTCATCCCTGTAGAAGAACTCTCAATTGGAAGGGGAGCAGACTGGGAGATTAGCATAACCAATACTTTGCCAGGTATGAGGAGCACAGTACTGGTCAGTAGGCATGCTAGTATTTTAGTACCAGGTAGCAATCTCTCTCCATCTGGATGACTTTTATCAGGTTCAGCATCAGCCTTTCATGTATAATGAAATATTTGGACTACGGAAATGTTTTCATATTGAATTTGAAAGATTTGCAGTGTCTTTTCCCCTCTGACACACTTTGTTTCTTCTTATTCCATACAGGCATTTGTGCTGTATATATTATTGATGTATTTCACTTCCCTTCCATGTGACCAGCTACGTGCATTGAGAGAAAGTAAATCCAGGTAAGACCTGCTATCAGTTATATCTGGGTGCAACTGAAGTTTGATCAGCAATGAAGGTCAACATGCCGTTCTGTATTTTCTGTCCACAAAAAAGTTACACAGTTCACTTACTGAAAGAATAAAAAAATAGCCTAGCCCACACAGTTCTTGAGCACAGAAGGATTGTCATAGGTTGCTTGCCACAGTACTTACTGCTGGTTTACAACTGTAGTTTAAAAACAGAAACCCAAACCCAGGTGTTTAATTACAGACATGTCCATCCTAATCTAACTCTAACATAGCATAAACTATGTAGGATGCTAAACCCCACTTCTTAAGCTAGGAGCCTTTCTGACAGACAACCATGACTGCTTGCTCTGAGCACAGCCTCAAACCTGCTAAGCAAGAAAGGATTACACGAAGGAGGACAGGCTCCGGTTCCCTGGGCATAACACTGCTTTGCAGACCCGTAAAAAAGGGTCCAGAGACTATTTCTGTCAACTCCCTAAACCACAAACCACAGCTAGCCCTCCCTCTGAAGCACTTGCATGCTGCTCCTTGCAAAGCTGGAGCAAGATATTTTGGCATCCAGATCGCCGCCTTTGGGGGCCCACCCATCCCTTTTGGTGTCTTTCCATTCCTTATCGCAGACTTGCAGACCCTCCCCCTGGGCAGCAGCAGAAACTGGGGCATATTCGCCTCCAGGTTTGGCACCCTTCTCTTTCACCATCACCCTGTTTTTCTGACCTAGGGTGCAGCTTACCCACCCTTGCTGGATTTACTGATACCAAGAGTGGGGTAATATGTAGAGAATCACATTTAAGAAAAGTGAAACTGGCAACTCTGGCATTTGAAACAGAATGGAAGTTCAGGATGCACTTGGCATCTCAGCTTTAAACTTTAAAATAAACAAGGCAAAACTGAACTGCAGCGGAGGAATGGCTTATGGGCAGCTCAGGCTTGTCCTAGACTTTCAAGCCAGTCATTTCCCATAAATACTCATAATTTTAAACTAAGAAAGGGGGAAAGGAGACAAAACAAACTGAGTCAACTGCTTACTGCCTTTCTGATTCAGAGTCCTCAGCAGATGTAAGACAGAAAATTACTCTATGAAAAAGTTCCTTTTTATGTATATGGGACTGCCCCCAAAATTTTTACCAGAGGGGAAGAAGAGGACAAGAACTAAACTGCGAACTTGTCCGCACCCTAGCAGGAATTCACCCATTTTTCACCTCCCACAGGTATCATTAGCATGCTACTGAGAGCAGAAGAAAAAGCAGCTAAGATCAAACACAAGCTAGTAACAAAGCTCTTCCTCTTGTCATCCTGCAATGGCCAGAATTTCTGGCTGCAGCTAGCCTTTTCCTGAAAGGCTGGGTTAGTTCAGAGTCCCTTTTAAAAAAAGTGCCACACTACGAACATGCTACAGCTGCGACACAGAAAGTGCAGCAGGCAGGAAGTCTGACGTTCACGCCAACCTCAGCCCCTTCACTCACACCTCTTTTCAAATAGCTTTAGCACATGGAGCCCACATTTTCACATTCTCAGAACTAGCTTTATCTACCACATTGCAAGTTTAAGAGAATTTTTTTAAATTGTACAAGTCCCTTTTTCCACAAAGACGCACTCCACTGAGAGAAACTTTTGAATTGTTTTTATAAATTGTTCTCCTCCCTGATTTTTGCAATAAGTTGCTACACTCGCTTTTAAAATAATCAGTATAATTTTTAAAAACTAAAATACAGATTGAAACACCATACCAACTGTTGTCACAGTCCAAAAATGTCCGGATTTTCAAACTTAAGTCCACCCCTGTATAAAAGGGCCACGCACATGTAGGTGTCAATCAGACTCAGTGGCAAAACAGGGGGACCCAGGCTGAGATTTCAGAATGGCACAGACTTTCCTGGCCAGAAAGAAAGTGCCAGGCCTAACCCATCTGGAATAATTTCTGCATTTTTCAATGCAGACTCTTGAAATTTGACCTCAAGAAGCCAGGTGCTTGATTTCTGCATCTCCTGCTTTGCAGTGCTTGGTGATACAAGCGGGAAGAGAGGAAAATAAAGAAAAATGTATTCTTTATAAGGCTACACCATAATTATACCTAATGTTATCATTGTGACTGTTTTTGCAGGCAACTCGAGAGGTCTGTGCCCAGAAATTCTATAGCTGATCCTGTGCATTTTTATTCCATTCTTTGAAAGAAACATTATCTCCATTCCCCTCCTCTCAGCACCAGGATTAAAATAAAATAACATTCAAAGTATATGTGGGAAATGACAAACAAATGAGTAGTAAAGCCTAGAGATTGCATGGCAGCAGAAAGCCACATGCAGAAATTAGCTATGGCAAGTAACTAAGTGAGGACAACAAAACCCAGCATTGTCCAGCATTTGGACAGTAAGCAAAAGACTGATGATTGAGTGGAAGGAGCCAACCCCACATGATACTGCAAGGTCTCGAGTACTATTTTGAACCAGGTAAACTAATATCTACTGTACCTGTTCCAAACCACCAAGTAATACATGGTCTCTGTTTCTACCAAGTCTGCTGGCTGCCCTCTTCGAAGTAGCATCTATCTTGGAGAAGATCTTGTATTTTCTCTTGGTCTCTGAAAAAGGATCCCAAACAAGTGGCAGAGGCACACGGTTCTGGAAGCCCTTGCATGTTTATCTTTACTGATAAGCCTGCAATCTTCACTGCAAGCACATCAGCCTGAGTCTGCAGCAAAACCTTATTCCAGTCAATGCCTTCCTTGGAACAGGCTTCCTCAGAACTGGTCAATGTGTTTAACCCCTTAGCGGCCAATCTAAAGAGGCCTTGGTGTAGAAGACTTACATTTCCTGCTCAAAGATGCATCGTGTTTTCATACATCTTTAAAAAACAAGGAAGCAAGCAAGTCAGCCCTGCTTTGAGACAGCAGCAGTGCAGATTATATACCTACAGAGATACTATCAGGGGAATTTACCCTAAGAGAGCTCCATCTCCCCAAACAGCCTTTGGTTCTGTGCAGATTAAAAGTATTGTCCATTTAAAATAAAGGGATGCGGCTATCTAAATTGCAGGTTGAACACATGAAAATTCATTAAGAGGACTTGTTGAAACTATTCTGTCTAATTGATTGGAGACTGTCAGCAGGAACTATTTGGATTCCTAGAATTAGAGAATCAACCATAATTCCAAGACATTTGAGCCTTTTCTAGTAGGTTGACTAAACCTGCTCATGCAGCTTTGTTAATATTTGAATTCTCAGTTCATGCACACACATGCATGCCAAGGGCGAATATCCACAAAGTCATTAGGGATCTCCCAAAGCTGACATGCCAAGAGCTCGGACAGCCTGAAAATTACAAACAAGTGGCTTTTCTCTGACAGCAGGTTCCATTTATTTCCTCCCACTTGATCTTTCCCCATCTCCTTCCTACACCCCTGAGTCAATCTTCACCAGGCGAGTTTCAGTTAAGCATGTGCTTTGCCAGAGGTGTTTTTAAATTATGTTTTTAAAAGTTTATTTATAGTACACATCCACAATGCATGACGCTTTCAGGGCTTCTGGAGACTTCAGCATGTCAGGCATGAATTTGCCAGGTGGAAGGAACATGAATTAATCAACTGTTCCATAGAAAACCACCTCTCCCGCGCTTGTCTCCAACTCAAAGTTGGAGTGAAAGAAAATAATTTTTGCTTGGTTATCTCCTACCCATTATTCATAACATCCATGATCAATGTACTGGAAATTCCAACCGAAAAATTTTAGAGGATACCAAGTGAGGCTCCCCAGCTGATCTTCTGGCAAAACCAGCAGCCCATGACACAACACAACAATTCTATGAACAATTTCCCATTAGGGCAAGAGTCAGAAAACAGTCCAATAAACAGAACTGGGTGAAACTTGCAGTCAAAGTTCACATGGTCCAGCACTCCTTGCAGTAAGCAGCAAGTTTTATTAAGTCGCATTTGTCCTAAATGGTTATACTTGACCCATGTGACCAGTTTCTCCTTTCATAAGAAAAGTGTAAAAGTGTAACATGACCACAAGATCATTTCCAAGCAGAAAAGCGTGTATTTCCAGAAGCAAATCTCAGAGCTCAAGTTCTGACCCAAAAAGACAGTTGTGCTAATGGTTTGGCTTTCCCATCTAAATGCAGTACAAGTCGAGTTTTATTTCATAAAACTTTGCTAATGTAGAGAGAACCCACATTCTCCTTCCTGCTCCGTATCTGGCTTGAGCAATGAACCTCCACTGGACAGGCCTTTCAAATCAAAGGTTATGTTCAGGGCTGGATTTAGGATGAGTTTGCCTTTCCTTGTTCTGAAATGATGCAAGTTGCTGAAATATTGTTTCCTCAGCTGCACCGCAAACAAAAACAAAGCAAGCACTCAGAGTAATGGCTGAGAAACCTCAATATTAGGAGGTGGCACAGAGGCGTTGTGGGAGGAGAAGAAAAGGATGTGGTAGACAATTTGCTAATGCCCAGAAACTCTCTCTCTGAAAAAGCTAGCTGCACGCCAGAATGCCTCAGGACAGGGCTGAGTCCTTTGCTCTTTCCACAAGAGCAGCTTTTTCTAAATAAAGAGGTCTTTACACGCAGGACTTGGGAAACTTAATTCAGATTAACTAAAGTTGTGAATTTAAAGTGAATTAGCTAAACCACATTATATCTCTATACAGACGCACTCATTCAGTATTAAAAAGAACTTTAATTTGGTTTATCTCATTTTACTGAATTAAGAGCATTTTAATTCTAAGAGTGCCCATGCAGAGATTAGTGGGTTGAACAAAGGATGAAGTTACGTGCTATGCTGGAGTTTAATTTTAACTAAAATTATAAATTCAATTTTTCTAATTATCCATGCCTCCAAATCTCAGACTGCATTAAAAAAAAAAACCAACCTCTGGCTCTGCATTTGCCTTTTTTTTGCAATCTGCCAGAGTATATGTGTTGTTCAAGAATGAAAATATCAGAAGAAGAAAGGACCTTGATATCATAAAAAATGGGAAAAGACAACAGCACATAATAAACATTCATGGCATTACTTCACATGCAGAAAAGACAGACACCAGATCCCAGCCACAGCTGTGTGACAGTCTGCTTACGGACCTGGATCTAGACGTAGCCTCCACCGTTTCCATGAGCAGTATACTGATCTGACCACCTACCAGAGAGGACAGTACTCAAGTTTTAGAAGTGAGATTGTTGTGCTGTTTGTAAGGAGCTGGGGGTGTTTCCAGTTTGTCTAAGCTGTACAGACCTCTCACAGCTTCATCGAGGGCCATACAGCACCACAACTCACTAGTTGCATGGACACAATATTTTTTTCAGCAAAAAACATTTCACAGAGGAGAAATATCAAGTAATGGTAAATGTCTAGCTGCCATTTAGGAAAAGAGACAACTTCTCTGCTTCAGTTTACCTAGAACTGCTGGGAGAGCTTGTGGCAAATCAGAACCATGGACTATAGAAGTCCGCCTAGCACAAGGGAGACCAACCACCTGCTTGAAGTGAGAGCAGTCTGGTAACTGTGGTTACTAAGTAAGCTGAACCCAAAAAATCTTCCCCCACAGAATACATGCTACTTTCCATGCCACCCTTTTTTGAGTAGGAGAGGAAGGAAAAGAAGGGTAAAGAATTTTTATTGTCGATATTAAGTAAACAACACTCTGGCTCCAATGCAATCTTCCACAAGAGGGAAAACCAACTTCTCAAGCAAATCAAGATTGTTAAACAGGAGACAGATGAAAGCATTGCCTCAGAATGCAAGGAAATCCCAGGCTGGCTGGTTGGGAAAGAATTAGCAATACATAATTAAAAAAGCACTCTTCCCTTCCTCGTCCCCAAGGTGAACACAGGTCCTGCATAATATTGACTTCCACATCAGCACCAGAGAATGAAGCGATCGCTTGAGGTCTTCCTCATTTCTAAGCAGGCCTCTTTCTCTCTTGCTTTCAGTTGCTGGAGGCTATTTCACACCAGTTACCAGCACTGTTCCTATGCAGCAGGACACGCTGTTCCTACATACAGCTTGTGATGAAAGATTTAGCCACTGGAGAACACCAGGAGGGAGGGAACTAGATGGTAGTTCTTATCTTGAGTCACACTAGAGGTTCAGTGGTCCCTTACTGGTGGCTTTGAGCACCAATGGAGCCAACCCTCCTGCTCTTGTGTTTAGAAGGGAGGAGTAGGGATGAGCTCAGCTCACACTTCCCTGAATGGAGTAAATCCTGTCATTTGCTAATACCACCTGGAACACAGTCTTTCGGGATCCTCTCCAGGAGGAGCTACTGAAAGACCAGGAACATCTAGTATATTCATCAGCCCTAACACCCAGGGAAGACACAACACACAGCCCGAAGCCAAGTACAGCGTAGAAAGACTTCTGTACAGGTAGAGGTAGAAGAGACTGAGAGCAGAGGATAGAGGTATGCAAAACTGAGCACTACAGAAAAAGCACACAGGCAAACACAGTTTATGCCTTTCGCACAAGAGACGGGCTGCTGACAACAGGCAATCGAAAAAAGCCAGCAGACAGTCAAAACTAGCAAACAAAGTAAACATGTTAATGACAGCTACCCAGAGTGATCACTGGTCTACAGGCAATGACATCAGCAACACACTACAGAGCAGTATCACACCTTGCTATCCCTGTCCCTCCAAAAGTTCGAGACTGAGGACATTCAAATACAATGTGCAGTGGTGCAGCTGACCTGTGGGGTTCTTTGGTCCCCAATTCAAAGGGGCACCGAGTCAGCAAGAATGGCTTAAGTATATTGTATATGATGGAGAATACCCAGCTACACCAAACACTCATGTAAAGGCTAGAAACTCTCTTGCCTTAGGGCATAAACCAACCACTTAACTTCCTCTATGGGCAAGTTATTCCATAGTTGTTTGTTTTAGGAGTTATTGTACCTTTCCCTTAAGCATCTGGTGTTTGCCTCTCTTGGAGAAAGGATGCCAGACTAGACAGACAGATCATGGCTTCTTTCTGGTACGGCAATTACTGCATTCCACCCTGGGAGGGGGAGAACGCACTGGGGAAAGGGAGGAATGTTAGATGGCAAGTTCCAATAACACACGGCCCTGTTAAATAGCCTTCCCTCTCCATCTGGCCCTGCACAGTCATGCCAGCAGCATGCCAGGAGCACACAGCAGCACAACTTGGCCCTTTGCATTCTCAAAGTGTCCTGTGTTCCACTGCAGAATTCAGGAACAAAGCTGAGCAGGGCTCAGCTCTCACCCTGGAAGTCCTCAGACATGCAAGAAGTAGGATGTTCCCATGCAAGTAAATGTGTTACAAAACCAGGAGACAGAGCAGAATTGTGGTCTGCAGCCCGAGATAATACAAAATGCAGTATGTTAAAAAAAACCCAGATCTGACTAGACACAAGGGTCCCTCAGCATCAGGCTAAATCAGTCATTTTCCTATAGGATCTGTGCCTCTAGAGCTAAAAAAAGAACACCAACAAAACACATCAACGTTTACCTACAAAACCAATTCTCCGCAACCTTTAAGTCAACCCACTTCCAGAATAGTAAATATCTGTATCAGCCTGTGCACTAGGGGCTTGGGATAGCGTTTATACTTGAAGTGGGCATTTGGCAAGGCCTCTTTCTTTCTTCCTTCTCTGGAGCCAGAAGGCTCCCAAGCTCCCCAAGACAACTGTAGTCTGGGGAAACTTAGACCTGCCTTTCTACCTAAAAATTCTTCTCTCTGTTGACTTTGGCTCTGTGCCAGTTTAGCCTTCAATTCCAGGTCTCCCAATCTGCGTGTCAGCAGAAATTGCTAGTAGATATCTGTCCAGATTAGCTGCCCAGACACTATCTCACTTGTGACCTGCTTCATGGATACCCTTCTTGAAAGCAGCTGCTGCTGCTGCTGCTGCATTTATCCACTGGAGCCCTCATTTCCTTACTGCCCATCTGCTGCAGGGGAGGCAGAGCCACACAGACAAGACACAAATAGCCGACAGGGAAGACCTTGCCACGCCAGACAATAAAAGCCAGGAAATCCAAAGCCTATACCTACCTAACAAATTTATGCTGGTTTTTTTAAAAGCAGAAGAAGAATGTGGATAAGCAAACACAGATATAGTTGAATGACTTATCTAAGTTTAGACAAGCGATATCTAAATAATGCTATTTTAACTTACTACTGTAACAAATACGAGAATTGATTTAATAACCTAATGTTGGTTTTGGACAGTAGAGGTCTGCATCAATGGACCAAGACACTAATTATATTGTCTTATCAAACCAGTGTATAATAACAGAACTTCTCCAAGCATTGATGGAACTAGGCTTAGCTCTGCATCAGAAAATAATCCCTGAGATACAGAGAATGAGATAGTATTTAGCAGGAGCTCCTTGTGACTGGGTGCATAGTCGTTATTTTCTTTCCTTTTCAAAATATTACTAAGTATTATCTTTAAGGTATCGTGTGACAAGAAATTTCCTCTGATAATCTTTTATTGCTTGTTATTTAACCTCCCTCTATCTTTCTGAGAGGTAGTCAATATAATGCTCCAAAAGACTTAAGTAAAAGGGAAAGAACTACTGGTGCATATGCAGATCCATTCATTGTAAGCCTACAATAAAGCTTTTTCCATCAAGGTACAAGCAAAATGACTTGCTGACATTAACTGGCAAGTACTTTGCATTCATATGGTATCTTTCATCTACAGGCTTCAAAGCATCTGACAGGAGGCAGGCAGGCGTTGTTTCTTCATCCGTCCAAGGAAGAAGCTGAAGCACAAAGTGGCAAGGTCTCCCAGAGAAGGTAAAACCATTAGCAGAAATCTAAATTAACTGATTCCCAGTCCTTAAAAATTAACTACTTTGCTCCCAGTACAAACAACACATGTACTAGAGAGCAGAACCACTACTCACTCACATGCCTCTGAGAATTGCTAGGGATTCTTTAAGAATTTAAATTTCATTCATGAGAAACTAAACAAACACGGAAGACAAGAATACTCTTCTACACACAGGGAAATGTTGGGGATCTGAAACCAATCCAGATCTTAAGTCCTGTAGTGCTCCAAGGAGGAGCACTCCTTGAGTGAACCTGCAGAAGCACAGGTCTTCATTCATGAGGAGAGGAAGGGAAATGCTGCTACATAATCTAGCAAGTGTTTAAATAAACCTGTTCGGATGAAGATCTCTCCAGAGGAAACTAGGACTGTAAGAAACGTTATGGAAATAATTTTTGAAATGCCATCTTAAAGAGAGTAAGCCTTGTTTCAGCTCTTCACCTCATTCTTATAACTGAAGAAATGCTGGTTGCCTAGAGCACTCAAATGGTCAGCAGAAACTCCTTTTAAACATAAACAGGGAAAGAAATCCCTGCACAGTGCTATGTTAAAAGAAGTGAGTGTATGGATTCCTGTAAGTTTGAAAACAACAAACAAAAAATGATGCTGAGGCAATCTCTGGAGCAAGCAGTCTTTTAGCATTGGTCAAAGAGACTGCAATAGAAATATTTTAAAATGCACTCTCTAGTTACGAGATCTCTCATGGCCTGTGGAGGTGGATAATATTAGAGGCCACTAAATCCTAAAGTTTATTTTTCTTAAAGTTTTCACTTCAAATAAAGCTTTGTTTTAAAATGTATGGGGCCAACTGTTAGAGCATTGAGGTCCTGGTTATTAGCCAGCTAGAGCCCATGAATTATGTTTAGTGAGAAGTTTATTGGCTCAGTAAACACCATTCCAGTTCCCCTCACCCCTGAACTGTGGAAGCCAAACCAAGAGATATTCAATGCCATGTTACCACTAGCACCAGAGCAACCATTATCTGATTACAGGCATTTTATTTTTTGTAAGGAATTTGCTATTGCATCATTTAATACACGGAAGTCTTTAAATTTACCAAGGCAACACACAAAGAGTAAGTAACTGTTTGGTCCTGTTTACCATCCTCTGGAGCAGGAATATTTGTTTCCATCTCATAGCTTTCCGAGTCCAAGCACTACAGAAATGCAATCCCTTGAACTCTTAGTAAGACAGGAGTCTGGCAAGGAGTTGAAAACACTAGCAAGATTAGAGTGGGCAACCAACAGGAGCTTTCTGATAAAACCACCCTATGGAGCCAGGGCAGAGTACAGGGCAGTAAGAAGTTGCGTTTGCTTCCTCTTACCGATGCTTTGTCTCAAGGAGACTCATAAAAATGAGGTCCATTCTGTGTTCTGAGAGTAGGTGGCCAGAGGTCAGCCTTAGTCTGGTCAGACTTATTTGTTGCTCTTTGTAAGTTACACAGTCACGAACAACTTAGACCATTATGACTTAGTGGGAGAGCTGGCTACAACTCAGATCCAGTCTGGGTAAGATGCACGTGCATGCTCAAAATGGAGCTAGGGCAGACTGAGGTGGCATTAGCACTGCCTAACCTTAGACCTGTTTGTGCACAGCACCAGGAACCCAGAGTCCAAAACAGAAGGTAAGCATCTCCAGAACTAGCAAGTAGTGTAGCTGTGCAAAGCCAGAAGCGACTTCTACTTGTGTGGCTGGCTTTGTGCTGGGCACAAAGCTGTTTTAGCTGGTTTACCTTTCACTGCCGTGAGCTAAAACCTCACATAGAGAGAGTAAGCAATGATCAGTCAGTGCGCAGTAACTTGTTTGTGTGCTTGTTGTTCCAGTTCTCTGGAATAGCTAAAATACACCAGAAGACTGTACAGGGACTTAGTCAGTCCTTGAGGCAAGGAAAGTTAATTTAGTTGGAAGAGTAAGGATGCAAAAAAGAGTGCTGTAATAACAGTAGTCTGTTCTGGTAGCAAAGTAAACTGGAACTGAAGGAATTTAGGTTGTCCTCCTAGTTCTCTCCATCTGTCACACCACCTTGGCTGAATAACCCATCTCTTCCTTTCTCTGCTTCCTTTCTCATCTTTTGCCTATACTGTCCATTTAGACTGTGCCATTCTCCAGGGAAGAGGGTGTGCTTGTACAGCACCCAGTGACAGCCTTAGGACTCTGCAGTCCCTAAGCCAAACAATGCTTTTATGTAAAGACTTTGCTGTAGACCAATTTACATAACAGCAACTATGAAATCTCAGATTCTCATGTAAATGCTTTTTCTGATGTCCTGAGACTCACAATGCCAAAATCTGTCCATGTGACAAGGAAGAACCTTGGCAGTACAGATCCTTAATGTCCAACCAATCCCACAAGGACATGCCAAGGCCATATCGTCACACCCATAACCAAGCACCTCTAGGAAGCAGGCACAGTTAAAATCTTTCCACCCCAGTAGTGGTGAAAGACAAGATACCCTTCTCTTTAAACTTAACCCTCTCCCTTCCAAAGAATGCCTGGAATTTGTACTATTTCCCAGCAGAGACTGGAAGGCAAAGACTTGGCATGGGGCAAGACAGATAAGAGCAGTTGCCTTCTCTAGGTTTTGTTAACTCCGCATAATTGCTTAGGGCATGTGATGGTTAGAGAGAGACACATACACATCTGTCAGAGACAGGCTACAAATCACTAGTATAATTCCAAGCAAACAAAATCTAGTTTACAATGTGGCTGTGGTATATAAAACACCTCTGTAAAACTACAGTGTAATTCAACTGCTGCAGGTTTAATTTGCAAAGTAATGATATAGTTTTCCCTCTCAAAGACTGCCATTTAGGATCACTAAGATGTTGAATAAACTCTTCGCTGTCTTCTGGGACACATGGTGAAAGTTGATTGTTGCTGGAAGCCTCTCTAAGCAAGCCACATTTGAATACCATGTTTTGCAAAAGGTCCCATATTGTCTTGCATGTGAATTCAAGTTCCTTTACCAGTTTAAAATCTGGGTCAGAGCAATTTGCTTACATTTGGAGCCCTTTTCCAGAATTAATGGTATGTGGGATTTGGAGTTGTAGATATAAGTCAACCAGATAAACTGCTATTATCTGCTCTGCATCATGCACATACCATCTACAGTTTTCCTGCTAAGCTTTGTTCACATGTACAACCCACTTCTTCAGCAGTTGCACATTCAGCATACTAATGATATTATTCTTGGCCATCCTGTTAAACTCACAATATAAGTTAAATGCACAGTAGGAGGCCCTGCTGGATTCTCAACAGTATTTAGATGGCTACAGATTATAGCTGGCCAAGGATGGAAGTTTTGATAAGCAGTCATGAAGTTGAGAGCTTTTCTGTTCAAGTAGGATGTTGACTAGTGCTGACTCTATCTCAGTCACTTCTATGGTGATAACTAGATTACCCAAATGTACTATGCTTAGGGCTACATCAGACCACCACTTAGTGGGAGCCCTATGCTTAGGGCTCCAGTTAGTACTACATATAGCTGCCAAATTGCTTAGCTAAATTTCACACAGGGATCACACAGAACAACTGTGATGGTTGATGTCCTTTTTGTTTCACATTGCCATTCAAGGAGATACTTTTGGATTACTAATACCTTGTATGACTTGGGTGCTGGCTATTTCAGAGGTTATTTATTTCATTGTATCCTGACAGGCAGTTGTTAGCTGAGTCCTAAGCCCTCGGCACATACGTTTAAGTCTCTCTGATCTGGAAATTTGGGTGGCATAATATCTGCTCAGGAGTCCCACCCTGACCTAGGATCCTGCCCAAATTTATTTTGGTGCTTCTTGAAAGAAGACAGACAGAAAGGAAGGAAAAAATAAGCCCAAAACCACAACACAAATTTGCAAGTTAAACTTACTGACAAAACTGACCTGCAAAGTACAAAACAATAACAGTTATGATATTCACAGTTTCTCATAATATTCCTCCAGGTACAGAATATCATATTATCTTAACACAAGCCACTTTGGAGTGGCAATCAATGAAAGACATTAAGTACAATCAAAATATTGGGTTTAAGGTAAAAATGTGGTTCCTACCTATGGGCTTGCAAAGGAAAACTCAGCAGAGTCTTACACTTCTCATAGGTAAATTCTGAATTTTCATCCCCTTGTTCATGAGCCAGGCAGAATAAAAATATCCACCTACACTAAACCAAAGGGAGCCACTCGTAACCCAGACACAACCACAACAGACATTCTTGACAGTCCTTGGCTTAATAGAACACTGCTTTGTGGTTATACCCACCACTAGGATTTCATCTTGCAAGTTCTAGCACGTTTAATTTATTCCAAGTCATACATCAAATATAATATTAAAATTTAAGATGGCATTTGAGATTGAGACTTTCTTTTGCAGTGCAAGTAGAAAGAACACAGTTGGGACTGCGGGTGCATGAGCATATTAATACATAAACACAAACTTGTAGCCATCGCTCAAGAAAAACAATTGGTCTTTAAGAGGGGAAAAAAGTTGTAAAAAGAATCAATTCCATTAAATAGCTCTATAAATCAATTCCACCAAAAATCAATGGGAAACTACATCCTCAAGGTACCAAGTAACTCCCACACATCAGGTGTAACTGTCCGTGACAGTGGCCATGCAGCAGCTCTGCCTGCCGGGGATTCAGACAGCCAAGGGCTGGAGCAAGAACCCCTGCCTTGCCCACGCTGCCCTCCAGCTCCCTCCTGCAGCGCTTTCTGCCCCACTCGCTCAGGGTGAGCTGCATGCTGAGGCCTCTGGGGAAAGCAACATCACTGATGTCCAAGACTTGCATATCTGTATGATGGAGCCAAAAACAGGAGCAGACTCATGCTGCTCCTCACGCAGGCCTTGCAGACCCTTGCCTCCAGACACAGAGGTGGGCACTCCCTCTTAAAAGACAGCAGAGGAAAGCTCGCGTTGTTAGAGCCAGGCATCCCACATGCCCAGGTGTGAAATGAAGTATGACTTTGGGATTTTCCAGCAGGCTCTGTGCCACATGAAGTGTCCTTCCCCTCCCAAAGGGGAGCTGACTTAAGCACAGACATGGGGAAGGTGGCAGAGGAACATTTGGGATGTGGGGCCCAACAGCCACCAGCATACAGTCAGTCACATCCTGGTTAAACAAATGACTTGTTTAAGCAAAAGTTCACAAGTTCCACATTGTGTCAGTCTTGACTGTTCAGTGACTCCCCAATGGCAGTGCCAGGCCACTGTCCTCTCACTTTCAAAGTGCAGCTCAGTTGCATTTTCACATTTATAGGCTGTGGATGCCCCTACAATGACTGGAGAAACCCTTGGGGCTTTCATTTTGTGCTGGCAGCTCTCAGATGACTTTAGAAACAAACTCCCTGGGGCTTCTGTTCTGTGTGGCAGAGCAGAGAGGGCACGGAAGATTCTGGCTTTGTTAAAACCTGCAGAAAAATTCATGTCCTGTGTCTTCCCCTTCATGTGCTCCACATGTGCTGTCATGTCTCTGGGCCTATTACAGACACACACTATTTAAGAAATTCAGACATAGCATTTTTGCAATGGAAAAACTTGATGAGTTGGCCTCTGCTCTTCAGCACTAAGTACCAAACCCCATTTTTTCCTGTTGTAAAACGCCAAACGTAACTGAGTTCAGTTATTCCACACAGGAACGATCATGTCAGGTATTATTCATATATATTTAAATTAGAGAAAGAGTGCATATATGTGTGTGTGTATAATAAATAGTGATCAATTTAATGAGAAGGCTCAAGACTGTCTATGGCAGGGAATGAGACTATCTACTGCTTCTCTCCAAGGCTGTGTGACCCGGATACTGGAGGGATCTGATCTGCAAACTGCATCTTAGCTGTTGGGTCTGATCTTTGCAATGAGCACCCTCAACCTACTGATTTCAATAGGGTTTGAGAGCATTTGATATTAAACCTTCCATCAGTCACAAGTTTCCCCTAAACATAAGGGCATGCAGTTCTGAAAAGCAAGACTGACATAGGCTGGAGGTTTGAGGTCAAGAACAAGTGGGAATTGTACAACCAGAGGCTTCAATATAACCACTAGTATCTAGCAAGACAAAGCATCAACACATTCAAGTTTGTCTCTTTTGGAATATTCCTTAGAACTTTATCATATGACTCTTCTGTTCCAGAAGTGTTAATCAAACATTAAAAAGTACGCTAAGGGAAGCAGAAGGACATCACCAGTAGAACAGCCAGAAGATTTTCCTGCAAGTCACAGTAGATGTTCCTCATTTTCCCTGTTCCTAAAAGCATCTGCAATGATACTTTTTTATATATTGGGACATCAGTTTCATACAAGTCAGGAATTTTTTTATTTTTTTTTTTGCCAAGTGGCCTTCAAGTATTATAATAGGAAGGATGTTTGCAGAGGATTTTGAAACACAGATGGTACTCTGAAGAGAGTCTTCATGTACAAACAGATGCTACACCAACACTTGCATGGATGTAACCCTAGACTATTTGGTCACTCTCTGAAGTTTTGGAGAGGCTTACAGTGAAGAAATTACTGTTACATTTATGAAGGACAGGCCAAAACACGGTGCAAACTTTGTGTGGAAAGAGACAGAGAAGACAGATAGGAATAGGCACAGCCCAGAGATGAAGAGATTACAGTGATACAGCAAATATGTAGAAATGGTTGGAAAAAGCAAGTATGCGCACAGCTGAGGATTCTGGAGGAAGCAAAGAATTCAACAGGTTAGACAACCAAAGCATAAATCGAAATAAGCTGACACTATGGACTAAGAGTTGAAGCCAGCACAGGGATCTGAAGTGTCAACTTGCATTTAAAATCATACACTAAATTGCATAATAGACAAATGAGATGAATTGAAAGATTAGTCTATGGAAATAGACTCTGAGAGAGGATTGTAAGGAAATTCTTTTTTTAAACCCTGCTCCTAAACTCTTCTATGCTCAAGGAAAAAAATCTTAAATCCCATTTCCTGCAACTATAAGGCTAAAAAGTTCGCACCATATTTCATAGCGGTTAACATGAAACAGGATTACTGTGCTGACTTGTACTTAAAGAGCAAATACATTCTAAAAACTAGATTGGGAAGGAGGTAGATTTCTTTCTGCCAAATCCTCTGACAAGAAGCAGGAGGGAGAAAACATATTTTTCTCTAAGACTTCTGGGGATGAATAGAATTAAAAAGTCTGTTGCCCTCAGTAGAATTGATGTGCTCTTCCAGTTGGGCTTTTTTTTTTTTTCAGTCATTCACTGTAGAGACTGACTTCATATGAATAATTGTGCTTTTCTTTCCTACTCAGATGAAGTGCTTACACTCTTTCCAATGAAAGCAAAAGAAATGCTTTGTTTAGCCCTTAAACGTTAAGTTTTTAAAATGAGCCAGAAAGATTTTATGAAGAAGATCCAATGACCCATCAGAAGGAATAACTTTTTAATGCCTGCCAACAGACTGCCTCCTAAGGAAAGGAAAGATTCAAACTCCTACCCAAGCAGACATCCCAGCCAGAGCCTTCTCTGACACGGTAGTGCCACAGTCTATCCGGGACTTCACTTTGTCAAAGCGTTTTACATGGAGATCACCTAGGCAGTGAGCGCGTGACACACATCCAGTGAGACTCGTAATGTCTTGCCTGTTTTCTCTTGAGCCTCTGAACTGTGACCTCAAAGCAAATGAATCTGAGAAGAAAATACATTAATCAGGCATTCACTCAGCCAGGCCCAGGATTTTTAAACCAGGGATCTGAATCAGCTCTATCACCTCCCACTTCTTTCCTGATACAATTAGTCAGCATCTGCCCCGGCAGCCAACCCGCTGCCTCTCAGAGGGGGGGAAAAAGCAGCTGCAGCTCCCTTGCCCACTGCCTGCTTCCTAACAGGCCACAGAAAAGTGGAGAATGGCTTACTGAACTCTGCCTGGTGAAGGTTAGCATCCCTTCCCTGCGCTCAGGGGAACAAGAGGAGCTGAGAACAGCTACCACTTAGAGCCTCTTTGATTCCCTCCTCCAGCCCAAGCGCAGGTTCAGACGTGTCCCAGCCACACCTCTCCCCACCTTGGCCAAGGCCGTGCCAGCTCCACACACCTGTTGGAGGCTTCCCCGCATTTTAAGGGAATCCCCAGAAGGGGATTTGCAGGTGCTCTGCTCCCTTCAAAGAGTTCAGGCAACTAATCAGCCTGGGAAATTGGACCCATAGTATTCAATGTGGCCCTCTGACCTTTTCCGAAATGTTCTCAGCCCACCAGGCTGGCAGGACTGAACTTTATAGCTAAGCATTTTGAAAGAAGCACGTGCTTTTAAAATCCAGTTGAATTTTTGCTAGGGAAACTTTAGAAAGACATCACTGGTGTATCCACAGGAGTTTTGCAATTCTAGGTTACAGGTGATTACAGCAAATAAACAGGCATACAAGTCAGGGTTGGAAGTGGGCTTTTACTTAAAGCCTGCCTCACCAGGCACTTGAAAAATAAATAAAACCCCCAAGCAGTTCTGCTTTACCCAACCGCTACAGGGCTCCAGCCCCGCTCCTCAGGCCGGATTGTGCAAGCTCTTACTCCAGCAGTCACACTGAGTTCAAGCAAAGTGCCTGAGTAAGCATTTGCAGAATCTGACCCCCCCCAGTCAGTTATCTATACTGCACCTATTTGTGCCTTGCATTGCAAGCTCTTTAGCCAGGGACATGGTCTGGAAGTATATTGTCAGCTGCAATGTGCTTTATCTCCATTTATGGCATTAAATCTAATTTTTGGTGCCAAGTGCAGCATTACCCTTACAATGACATCTATTAGAGACGGTTTCCCCTGAAGACTGTGATCTGACCAACAACCAGCTTGCACTGTTCATTTCTTTTCTTTTAGTGCAAAACCACCGTGATCACGCTATCTCTCTGCTGCTTTAATTTCAAGCATTTTGTTAAAAACAGGGACTGAATTATGGAAATCCCACACCCTGGCATTACACTGACTTCACTCAAGATGCTGCCATCCTTTCTTCTCTGAAGATTTAAAAAACTGGGAACCATAAACAAAACTAAAGCAATGAACGTGACTGATTAGTCCCCAGTAATGTGTAAGTTTAGTAGAGGCAGACTTGTTTTCCCCATGCCAGTGCAAGCATTCCTGATGGGTACCCAGCCCCTTCCCCCCTCCCCAGGCACCGGAGAGGGAGGGGTGGGACAGCAGCATGGCACAGCATGGAGCAGTTCTTATGGAAAAAAAATCGGCAAGTTCCCCTGAAATGCTGCGTCCTGCATGCCAGAAAGGACAGCTGCTACCTTCTCACTTACAAAAACGTGACCCCAGCCAGTCAATCTACAGAGCTAACGCTGTCAGATAGCCTCCCACTCACCACTTTTGATGGTCAAAGCCATTGTAATGACGCAGCTTTCCCTCCACCTCAAAAGGGGATGTGCTTTGCTTTTGCTCCAAGAAAGTTTATGGAGGGGTGCTTTGGGGTTTGTTTTTTGTTGTGGTTTTGGGGGAATTTTTGCTTTTTGGTGAGGGTACAACCAAAGCTGTTTTAGACAAACGCAGAGGTAGCACAGGTCTACGTGTAACCATGGAGGAAGCAAGCACAAATAGGCAAATATTCTGAATAATGGCAGAGTAGACACAAATGGAAACTTGCTCGGACTCACCTGGACTCCTTTCCCCCTTTCTTGTCCAACCAGTTCATGGATGGGGAACATCCCAAGCCTCTGGCATATGGTACTAGATGCTCTGGGTATTAGGTAGAACACTACTGATAAGTCTTCTGAAATGGTACAGCTGGCGTCATGTAGCCCAGGTCCCATTTCATATGAACTCTCAAAATTTGGAAGGGAGAAGGAGAATTTATTTATTTATTTATACTGAAAGAGAGAAACTGGAGTGCTTAATCAGTCATTTGCGTCTACTGGGAGTGGAAGCTGGTTTGTCTGGCTATGGCCACAGCTTCTGTTCTCTTAGGGAAGAGCCCTTGTGCAGCTTTCAGAAAGTCCTATAAACATCTCAGAAAAGGTTACATGAAGATGCCAGAGACACAGCTGTCACAGGTTACTAATTATGAAAGCTTTTTGAGAACCTTGGGTGGAAAGGTTTTCTTTGCTGGATAGGTAAATATTTTAATTCCATACTCCAGTGATCACTGTTCCAGCAGGACCCTTAAAATATATTTTCCTTCCACGACTGTCCTCTGTGGTTAGTTACACTTCCATGCAGTTTTTAAATACCAGCATGATTTCCAGTACTACAGCACTATCAAATGTATTCGTTTTCTCTGCCTTTGGTTCCACTTACAAGATACTGAATTATTAGTATAGCATTCAGCTTAAAATCCTCTTGCACAATTAACAGGGTGAAAAATTAGACAATTGTGGCTACTACTGTTATTTACTGTTCATTAAATACTAATGGAAATTCAGCCCATCTTCAAAATGTCATGCCCTTACACAGGTAGAGATAGAGAGGTTCAGACAGATTAAATTATTTCTCAGAATCAAACAACAAATCAGTGGCAAACAAATTCTCATACTCAACTCTCTGTTTTAGCCACCAAAATAGCAATTGTCAGAATGAAGAAATGGCTTAGAGTCCTCTCTCTGCACTCAGGTCACTTTTTCCCTCACTCATGAACTAAGGAATATCACTACTGCAATTAAACCCATCACTTACAAGTAGCAACCAGAAACTGGGAGACCCAGCACAACTGGGTTAAGCCAGCTGACTACAGCTACTAAGAAGAGGTCCACACTTGGGGGAATACTCAAGACATTCCTTCTCCAGAGGCAGCACTCATAATAACAGGCCAGTAGTCTCAAACACCTCTGCATCTTGGATGGATATGCAGAACCGCATACATTAAACTACTTTTCTTGGAGTTCACTTAAGAATGCTGCCAGCTTGTAAACAGCAGAGTTGGTTTTGCTGCCAACACAATTTTTACCTAGAGCAAACGGAAGTGCTTTTCCAAGAATTTCCAAGACTGTTGCGTCATGCGGCACACTGGCACTGCACGGTGCAACCCAGGGAGGAAAGACAAAAAAATACAAGCTGCTGCTCTGCGCATCCTGAAAGGGATTATTTACGGGCATTTATTTATTCCCAGGAAGAGACTGGCAGTGTAAAACAGACGTTTCAAAAAAACCCAGTGTTCACTGCAGGGGAATACAATCTCATTAATATTTTCAATCCTGTATTAAAAGCTGAATAATTTTTGTATCTGGCATGTTTCAATTTTCATTACAATTTTGAAAGCCTTGTTTGATAAAGTACAGTGGAGACTAAGAAATGTAGCATTTCTGAAGGACTGGAGAGCAATCTTCTCTATTCTTCCTCCCGCACCGTGAGTTTTGCATACTAGTAAAGCGTTAGTCCTTTGGCAACTTCACCATTCTGAAGCTGTATTAGAGTTACGTGTATGATGACAGCATTTACAGGCCCTTGCTAAGGTCAGGGTCCCATTGTGCAAACTTTTAAATATGATGAGTATTTACAAGATAAATATACAAGACAAACCAAGGACATTGTATTCTCCATACTTTAAAGATGAAGAAAACTTGAGTTGCTTAACTTCCTTCATGACCATAGCATGGAAAATTCAAATCAGTGATAGAAACTGAACCCAGAGTTCCCTAGACCAGAAGCTCACCCAGAAGAATTAAATGTGTGCATCCATTCAACCGCTGCACCAATTCATAACAGTAAGTAGTTATAACCAAGTTTTCTGGGTAAAACTTTTTGAGTCGCAAGTTGCATTATTTTTAAAGCACACTCAGCCTAACATCAGTCTGCTGACATCTGAAGAATTACAAGACAGCTTTTGCTCTCATGCCAAAATTCCTTTTATTGAGCATTTTGGTACTACAATTCTGGCTATGTACACTTCACAGATACGCACGCACATTTATATCTCTTAGTGGATTCCCTGCCATCTACAACTTTGGTAGATATTTTTCCTACCTAGAAGGACATCCATATTTTTCTTTGAAGACTGGGCATAATCATGCCACTAATATCACATTATCAAAGAGCATTTGAACTGCCTAGAAAATGAACAAAGAGCCTTTTTCAAGGACTCAAGAAGCTTAATGCAGAAGGTTCCACATGAGGACCATTCTGAATACTTTCTATGAGTAAACAGAAACTAGGAATAAGAAAGCACCTTACCCTTCCAGGGGTAGGGGAAACAACATTAAATAAAATCAGCACTAGTTCATGTCTCACTATACACTGGCATAATAGCAAACCTTCTTTAAAATAGGTCTTGTTTAAAAAAAAGTCAGTCTTCAATTGTATGTGTTTGCTAGTGAAGTTTTGAGGAAAGTCAATCCCTAAACAGAGAAAGCCACTACTTGATTGTTTGATCCAATCCTGGGCAGTTAACTAACCTTTTACATCAGGAGTCTCTTGTAAAGGGACAGAGAGGATGTTTTTTTTTTCAATTTTAGTTCAATAACTTGTTATTTCAGATTGGCAAAAGCAATTGAGATTTGAGGAAGGGCAGAAGGACAGGAAAGCTTACTTCCCTCCAAATTAAAACTGGGTGTTAGAGACTAATGTCTGCTAGTTCTAAACTCATAAAAGAGCAGCATAACTAGAAAATAATCAATTCCCTTTTGCTCAAAGAACTTTCCCTTTGCATTTAAAATGGAGCTGAGTAACAATCACAGAATAAGTCACATAGGAAGGGCCCTCAGGAGGTCATCAGAAAGTATTTTTATAAGAAAGTATGTTCCAAATACTTTTATTTAACACTTCTAAATACTCAGGTTTAGCATTTCATTGAATTTAATGCTATATAGAAGTTGCTTGTTACATTTCTCAGAAACAATAACATAGTAAATTAATTTTGTTTCTGATTTGCATGTTATATCATAGCTCGAATGTGTTAAACCCTGTCCTCCTGCTTGACTGAAAATAATATCAAATTTATTTAAAGTTATTTTTAGTTGCACATCAACATATTTTAATAGGTGCAAACCAGTGAGATCCAGTCTCTCCACTGGAGAGTAACTACCACATAGACAAAAAAGCAAGGTTTAAAATAAGGTTTCTTGTCAGCTGATTTAAATTCAAAATTGGCAAGGCAAATTACTCTATTCTGGTTTTTATCGGACAAGAGAAAAGATTTCCAAACTGTCAAACTGGCTGGTGGCATCTTGACAGCAGATGGAAATGCAGTAAGTGGAGTCCTACATGGCAGTGTCTTTATGTGACTCCTGGAAAACTGAATCCACACACTGAATGGTTCTTTATACAACAGGAAATGAGCACACATTTAGGGAAGGAATCTGCTGTACACCCCTGTCATCTTAAACCAGTCCAGGAATGAATGGGACTAGCCCAGCATGAAGAGCAGAGTAAGGTTGTTTACCATATGAGGCCTCTTCCCCAGTCTGTCCGTCGTGTATCTCTTTTAAAACTCATGGCAAAAGACTGATTTGAAGACAGTTTTATCTCGCATAGTGTTTGGTGCAGTGGGGGAAGGGAGCGGGTAGGGCAAACTGATCCATTATTGAAAGCTACCCCCTCTTCCTTTACCCAAGGGACTGAAGGACAGCGCATGCCTCAGGCCAGCAGACTGACGTGAAATGCTTCTACCTCCCATCCAGAACCTGGGCAAGGACAACATTGGCAACTTTTTCCATCCAGTATCTAAAGCTGGAAGAACAAGAGGGAGTTGTTCCTAGTCCTGCATAGGTGTCTTAGAGCATTTAGCAACAGAAGCAAGAAGTATGCCCTGTTTTCAGGGCCATTTTTATTGCGAGAGCAGCCCCTGATGACTGTTTTGAGCAGGAAACTCCCTGCACTTCTCTAGACTCTTCTTATTGCTGGCTGACAACCAGGACCCTTCCTGTCCCAGCTTAGCTGTCAGCGCGTGTGTCTTCTGACGCTTGCTGCAAGAGACCTCAGCAGTTTCTCTTTTCTACATTAGCAAGAGAGCCAGTGCTGAAGGAAGTTTCCCACAGTAGGTCCATTTTCAAACCCTTGCTCGAGGTTTTTGGTTTAAAAGATCACTCTTTAGCTCCTTCAAATCCATAGTGTGCACATCAGAAAATGTGAGATAGTACATATGTAATCCTGGATAAACTAGATTCCCCACCCCTTTCCATTAAAGAAAATCAGTAACTAGAATCCCTGTTTAGGATTTGTGATTACAAGGATCACCCTCCACCCTGCCCTGGTCAAACAATACGGGCTCTAGGAAAGCACGAGAGCCGTCATTTCAATAATGCAAAACCCTGTTGCTTCCACTCCAGAACAGCTGACTTGAAGTGCATGCTAGGCTGTGCTTATTAACAAAATGAGAAATCTGATATATAGAAAGAAAACACTATGTGAGGATTAATCCTGGATTGCAGTTTGTGGCCAGCACTGGGCCATCATCCAAACACAGATGAAAAAGAACAAAATTTCTCCCACCTGTCACTTACAGCAGGTACAACTATTGCAGTGTTGTAGTCTCCTCCTTACAGCTATTGTAAGAAGCCCTTTTATATCAGCTTAAAATTCAGAATTGACCTCACTGTTCCATTTCTTCCTTGTTTTGTGGGAGCCAGCACTGGAGGGTGAATTTTCTTTCCAGGAATTACAAACAAGAAGTATGAGTAACTTACAAGTTTGGACAGCTAGCTTGTAATACGCGTACACTTCAAGGAAAGAAACGCAGCTTAAAATTGGCATCCTGTTGGAACCTGGAGATGCTAACTGAACAAGAAAATACAACTTTTTTTTTTTTTTTTTACATCGTTTCTGCCGCTTTTGAGAGAAGTAAGCACACTGTCACTGCTGATTAAAAAAGACCTAAACAAACCAATGCAGTTGCTTTGCCAATGAGCTACTGCACAGCAGAGTGAAATCTCTGTTGCAATGCATTGCAATGCATTGTCCTTGCTCCTGATACTACAGCAAGATAAAAACCAATTTAAGCAGCCCTAGTGGTTCCATCACTGGTGTTCAATCCACACCAAACCAAAGGAGAAATCTTTATTTTTCAAACGATATTCTCCTGCTTATGGTTGGGTTGGCACTCTGTTGTCACAATCCCACAGCTGAGCCCTGTTAATTTTTCTCCAAGCCCAGCAGGGTAGGCATGTCCGCTGATGCTGAAATGGTCCCCCTTCCCATTGAGCTTCGCCTGTCACAATACAGCCAATATAATGGCTATGTCACAAATGTGGTTCTGCTTTCTCTCACTCCCAGACCACATTTGCTGCTGCACTGAAATGCCACTTTGTGGCAGTTCTTCCCCGGATGTTGTCAGAAACTGCAGTTTTGTTTCTACACTTTATCAGTCAGATTTGGTTAGGGGATGAGAAATTTGGTTTTCCTTAGAGAAAACATGACAACCTCGTCATACCAATACCTTCGACCTGTCAAGCCACAATATGTTCATCAGGCTGGATGAAAGGGTTAAACACTGCAGTCAGCACAAACAGGAGTTCTGACATGAAGGCAAATGCACCTTGGTTTTCAAACAATACCCTATTTCCCTACATTTATCATCAAAGAAGGTAGCAGGAGCTCAAAGAATAGCCACGTACTATTTTCTATACAAGGTCAAAGGAACGCACAACATACAGCTTATGTTTGACAGTTCTTAATTACTATGGGCTGTAAAGATGCTAGAAAACGAGAACTCTCATTGCAAAATCTGCTGTTCACAACTTCAAATTTCATGCTGTGACCACCAGTTTTGGGCTGTGGTGGCTGTTTTGGAGTTTCAATCCATTACACAGCCAAACTGATTAGCTTTAGATTGTGTTCTAGTTGTTTTAAACGACTAATCAAAATAAATTGAACACGTACCCTCCTGGAATAAGGCCTCTCACCTTCTCTTTCTCTCCCCTCTCCCCCCACCCCTTGTCACACATTGGCTTCTGCCAAACAATTCAGCACTGACACTACAGCGTATCACGTGATTCCAAGTGCTTCAAGCATCTTGCGATACTTATTACTATCTACACATCCATAAGTCATTCTGCCCAGCAACGTATGTGAATACTAACGTAAGCTATTCCTTTATGCATTAAAGATTTAGAGCTCTCCGAGATCCTTGGAAGAAGCTTTTCCCCCAAACTGAAAAATCATCTCTTTTATGTATGTGCATCTCATCTGCGTTTCACGTAGATTAGGAAGCATGACATAAGAAAAACCTGCTAGATCCTCAGATTCTCCCATTCCTCCTGCTTATGCCCCTCCAGCCACACAAGTCTGCTGTGATTAAGCAATGGATATTAGACGCAGAAGAACAAGGCACTTGCGCGGGGTTTCCTTCCCCGTGATAGAATGGAAAGTAACAAATGTAAGAGGTTGCTTATTCTTAATGCTGATCTCCTCCAGAGCTAAAATGATATGTCAGTAGCAGGTGGCAAGTTTGAAGACCCCCCTCCCCTCCTTTTTTTTTTTTTTAATAAATATAACAAAGGGCACACAGATTTGACCTAATGGGTCAACCATCAAAAGTTAAACTGATTTAAATAATTAGACCTAGAATGTCAGGCACCACTGCAAATAATTGCTCCTAATGCTTTTAGGATTAGATTGCTAATGAAAAGGCGCAAAAAGGAGGCCACTTGCAGTTGTGGAAATAAGTCAATTTTCTTTCCATATGTCATTTTCTCCATGTAGATTTGCTGTGAAATCTAAGGAGTCATTTACAGCTTTCTCTCCGGAGCTGCTGTAGTATATACAATAGTTCTGAGTCATAAAAAATAGTAATAAGTCATCTTGAAATACTAGTTGTTTATACACTGTATTTATCAAGCACAGCAAACATCTGCTCATAGTTCTGACATTTTCCAATGAAAGTGACTATTGCATATTGTTTTCCCCTTTAATTTGTGGAAAAACATGGGAGCCATTCAAATATAAACAGCATTCCGCAATAAATTTAAACCAGTTTTGGTCAAAGGACAATTTATTAGCAGAATGTAATTTTGATGCTCTTCTTAACTGGTTTCTGGCTGCTCTCTCAGATTTATTCTAACAACTAAGTAACATCCAGGGTGATTTCGGTAGCCGTCTGCTAAAACACTTGCTTTCATATATAATTCATTAATTTGATGTAAAGGTATACACCCGCCCCACTCGCAGATACTGAACGCGAAGTTACCCGCCTCTCGAAGCGCCGAGACAGCCCGAGTTTTCAAAGGCTGCGGATTTCGCAGCAGAAAGTTTCGAGTCACCATATCCCCGGGTACAAACACGCGTTCACCCGAGCGGCCGGGAGCAGCGCCCGGGCGGCGGCGGGGCCGGGCGCGGTGTCCAGCGGCTGCGGGAGGAGCGCGGCTGGCGGCCGCGATAACGGGGAGCGCGGGGGGCGCGCCGAGAGCCGCCCGCTCGCCGCTGTGCCCACTTCCACCTGGGACCAGTCCAAGCAGAAGTCAATAATTGACTTCTCCCGCCGGCTCTCGCCCCATACAAAAGGGGCCGGGAGCGGGCAGGGAGCAGGCTGGGCGCTGCGGGCACCGCGGCTGCCCTGCGCGCCAGCGGGGCTCCCCGGGCCGCGCACCGCGCAGGGGACCGCGCACAGAGCCTGCCCCCACCCCCACTCCCCCCCGCCGGCTTTGCTGTGCTTTTAAATGCAACCAGAAAAAAAAAAAAGACCAAAACAAAAAGGCCCGGGGCCCCCCGCCGCCGAGCTGGCACCGGCGCGCCTGGGGATGCAGAGCCCTGCCCGGCTCCGCGGCGCTCCGCGGCGCCTTTCACCCGGGACCGGGCAGCCGCGGGCAGCGATCAGCCCTGCCGGCTCCCTGAATTACAGTGTTACGCGCCTCGGCAACAATATTGCCAGCCTGGACGTACAATTTAATTTTTATTTATTTTTTTTTAAAACTGGGTGGACAGCTCTGCGCCTGGCTGGCGGGGCCGGGGAAGCGCGCATTTCCTCCGGGGGCACAAAGCCGGGCGGGCAGGGTCCTGCGAGCCCCCGGCCGCGGGAGGGTGCGCGATCCTGCGCTCCGTCCATTGCATCCGAGACGGTGCCGTAACAAAAGCCAGAGACCCGCAGCGACGGGCAGAGCGAGCGGAGCCGGCGGGTCCTTCCCTCCGCGATTCCGAACGGCCGAGGGGGGCGGCGGGGAAGGGGGGAGCCAGGGCAAAAGTTCACCGCGGTCCTGGTAGGGCAGGGGGTGCCCGGTGGGGCAGAGGCCGGCGTTGCGGTTGGGGGATGCCGGCCTGGCTCGTCGGCTTGCAGCCCCGCGGATGGACTGCGGGGGGGAAGGAGGCGATGCAAGTCCCGGGAGCCCCTTCCCTGCCCTCTCCTCCACAATGCGGCTGGATCCCCAGCACAAACACGCCCCCCGGCACCCCGAGGCTCCGCTCCCT
>VXBL01006713.1:357937-410227 GCA_013400195.1 Aramus guarauna
GCCCCCCCTTCCCTGCCACCCACACCCCGAAACCCAGCCCGGAGCCCGACCACTACCTCCCGGCAACCCAAATACTGCTGCTCCCTCCCAGATTTTGAGCAATGAAAAAGGCATTTGTTAAGGTTATTTCTCCCATCACTGATGAGGTCTCAAGTGTGCGTTAGGGGAAATTATATAGATTATAGCTCGTACATGTATTGGAATCTGAAATGAGCCCTATACACAAATTAAGAGAACATCCTCGTGTATAACACAATTTGCATATTAGCTTTTTCTCCCTCCTGTCTGTTTGTTAGGGACTGACAGTGCATTTTGCACCATCCGAGACACAGATGAAGACATGGCCTTTGCACCCATAGAAACCAGAGAAATCTGAAGTTTTGTTTTGTGCATTTTTTAAGTTATTTACCTATTGGAAGTATATTGAGGGGAAAAGTTATTTGTGTTTTGCATCCCTGGTCCTGCAAAGACTTTCATGCATGCTTAACTTTAAGCACATCAGTAATCACACTGAGCAAGCAGGGGCTATTCAGATGCTTACACTAAGCATGCTCACAGCCTGCAAGCTCCAGCTATTATTTTGTAAAATGTTAAGTGAACTGATATCATCTTAATTTTACTGACCATTGCCACAAAGTACAGCTGTGCAGAAATCTAAATTATACCTTTGCAGCACTTTCTCCCTTCAGTAGCTAATTAATCTGTAATAACAGGAGCAATGCATATAAACATTTTTATTGTAATCGTGCACAGGAGTTCTTCCACTATCCCGTGTAGGAATCACTGTATTAGCGGCAAGTGTGAGATGACATTTTCTTTTTTCCTGTGCCCTCGAAGCCACCCATAACCAAAACTCTCTATATGTAGCCTGAGCAAGGTGATTCATTAGTGAAGCTGAGCCTACCGTTTAACACATCTCTAAGAATTCCCTAATAGCCTCAACGCCAGCGACTCTCTCAGCCACTTCCTGTGCAGATCCCTGCAGTTTGCGTGCACTTCAGCTGGATCCCAGCTGCAGCCTAAGCTCTCCTTCCCTGATAATAAAGATATTTTGTAGTTGCTCATCCAGAGTTCAAAGTTTTTACAGGAGATGGTTTCTTCAGCCCTACCAAAGTGGCTTGAGGAGCAAATAAAGATAAGGCAAATCACAACAGCCGTATCAGAAAGGTCTGGACTGGTGGTTTGTTCACAGTACACTCAATAAAGAGCAGAACACTTTAACAGTGGTGAGAACAGCAAACCTGACTGTCAGCACAAGACCCAGTGAAGTAGATAAGGATCAATTGAAGACTCTTCCCCCACCGGGAAAGTTAATTTAAGATTGGTGGTGCTGGTCTTAGCTGTATTTTAAACCTAAGCGGCCTTGCAAATAGCCAGGGAGGTGTAGGTAGCCATTTGCTTCATGCTGTGCCAGAGGAATTGGTAGGCAAATACACAGAAGTCCTTATGCTGTGCTAGCTAAACAGGGGGAAGATGCATCCTGGAGTTATTTCAGGCAAGTTTAGACATTTGGGGTTAGAAACACTCGCTTTTGTAAATCTCTGTGTGGCATTTCAAGACCTCAACAATGCCATCGTCTGCCCTCAATCTTACTTCCTTCCGCTGAAGCTTACCACCCCAGAAACCGGCAGCAGAACAATCTGTGTGCCCCTGCCACTTCACAAACCAACATCTTAGTTCAAACCCACTTTCATCAGACATTTGAACAAAGGTGCCAGGCTTTGCACAGGAATGGCTTGAGGCACAAGCATTTCAGTCTGTCTGCCAACTTTGCTAGGTGATAACATTTGAGAGTGAAGGGAGTGAAGAAGGTTGAGAAGAAGGGGAGAAACATCCTAAAATGCCACCAAAAGATTCAGTCTGTGAAAAGCTTTACTTGTATTTGAATCTTCTCTAGGTTTGGGGACAATCAGTTCTGAGCATCCTTAAGGAAATGGAAAGAGACACACATTCTCAGTGGAGAGGAGACAAAAAAAGATAAAAATGAGGTGTCTGGCACCTCGAAATGATACGGTAGGATGCAACACTGCATTCAGCTTCATATATACATGATAATTATAAGGTTGAAAAAGAATTAATGAGAAAGCTAGACCTGGCGCTGTCACTAGAACCATGGACATCTGTGGAGAATCTGATGAGCCAAGTAGAAGTATGACCACACCTACCTGGAAAACATCTACAGGCATGCAAGGCAGATACCATGATACCTGTAATGTCTCCAAGCAACCACAACCAGGGAACTTGCCATCCAAACAGAGGGTACACCCACAAGTTCCAAGAAATCACACCCACTGTGGGCACGTCTGGCACTGGGTGAAACATGTGTCCGTGTACAAGAAAGGCAAACGCATTACTGAGGTGCAGAACAGCATTCTCAGGTGAAAGACTGGACTAGAAGGGTAACGGTGGCACTCTGGTTACAGACCTTGTGGTGCAATGAGCATATTCTGAAGGATGGTTTGGGCTAGTAGATACTTTGAAGAAAGACACGCTTCCACTTCCAGACAGATACTTGTGTTTAACTTTGATTCCTAATTTTGTTTGACTGGATTTTTTCACATTTTTTTTGCAAAGGGCACAGTCAGGACAGCAGCAGTGGATTGTGCTGGATGCTCTGCAGACGCAAATGAAAGCTTCAACTTCCGTCTTGGTGTATATCTTGAGTATAAAGCGTCCAAGGTAGCTATGCCAAACAGATTTTTGTCCTAACAGTATACAAAGAATTCAGAACAGAATCCAAAGAACAAGCAGATTTCACACGGTCCTTGTATATTAGCCCTCAGTATGTATTCACAAATAGCTCTGTAATGCTGCTTTCAGGCAGAAACAATTTAATTAATTGTATCCCCCCCAAAATAAGTTATTGTTCACAAAATACTTAGACTCAAATCAAGTCAGTGGCTGAAACCCAGAGGAATTTCAGGGCTTCAGTTTGTTTTTAGTCTTTTTCGACCAACTGATGGGTTCAGAAGCAGCTCCAACCCTTTGTAGCTATGCTAATAGCAAGTTTAAACTCATCATAAAACATTCTACATGGGTAGAATTGTTATAGTGGCAAGTCAGTGCAGTGGGTGAGGAATGAAGTAACCTGAGCAAAGAAAATGCCATTGCAGAAAGTAAATAGAATAACGACCAAAGGGTGGCCATGTGCCCTTACAGCTCTTCAGTGCCACCTGCCTTCAGTCCCAGCGCTAGTGGATGTCCAGTGCCATCTAGCAGGCAAAACAGTTGTTTACAGTAGTAAACCGATGGGTAAAGCTGGGCGGAAAAGTTGAAACAAAAAGGGAAAACTGTAATTCAAGGAACTAAGCAAAACACACAGGGCAGAGAATGCCAGCGTAGGCTGTATGTCTGAAAGCAAAGTGAAGGAGAGGGCTAACCAGCCTGCTCCTCAGGAATAAAAAAGGATTTAGTCCTAAAAATAAAGAAGGTTTCTTAGTAGGGATTTGCAGTCATCGCCTCTCCAGTGGGGTAGTCCTGACAGCGCCACTAAAAATGCTCAGGACCAGAACATGCAATTGGAGCTGAAATAGGCATCCTCTGAGGCGTTGCAGTGACCCAGGAAAACTGTGCTTGAATGGTAACAGAACAGCTGGTGATAGCTCATGAAATTAAAACGTTATTTTACTGCCCCCTCAGTGGAAATCTACCTCTACAATCAGACATATGTGTCTGGAAGGTCTTTTCCAACAGTTGCCAGACTGTCCATGAAGGAGATTCCAATTTTATGCTAAGATGAGTTTTGAAAATCTTTTGTCTCTTAGCCGCAAATGCTCTATGTATGAATATACTATCCTTGGTAAAGCCCCTTTGTACTTAGCTGGATTAGTTGGTTTCCCTACTGCTATCTATGGCCTTTTGACTGTAGTTGGTGGATGGACACCAGGAACTTTACATTTTGACCTTTGTATAACAATATCTTAATTTCTCATACCTGTTCCTGTTTTTTCTAATTCCAAAATTCATAGCGTACAATTTCTACAAATTATTTTTCCACAGCTGAAAAGCAAAATACAATCCTTTAGGAAAATCCTATGTAATCAAAGAAAATCAGAAACTCTAAATGTAATCTGAATCCTTAGTATCAAAAATAGCCACAAAGGTCCCCAATTCGGAGTTAGTTTTATGCTGCAACTGGTCAGAGATTCACTCAGCTCTGCATTGGTTTGCATCGTAAGGGTTCTGTTCCAAATCACGGGGTTAGAAACCCAGTTAAAAAATATAAACAGAAGGTAATGGTTTGAGAAATTAGGCTAGTCCTTTAGTGCTTGTACAGGGCACTATTTTGTACACTTTTGCTTCTGTTGTATTCTTAGTGATAGAAAGTTTTAATTTCCTTGGAAGAGAAGAAACATACAATATTTTTATTGCTACAAGCTGAGGCTTTTTGCTCAGCATTCTGGCATTCGCAGGGCTGATGCAAGGGGTTTTGTGACTCTAATCAGATAAAAACATTGCTTCCATTATAACAAGATCTTTGATTTCTGTTGGCCTGTGAATTTCATTGCTAATATGTTCACTCTGTACCTATCTACAAAACATCTGTATTTAACTATGTCTGCCCTGTTAGTTAATATAGTCTGTGCAATGGCATAATTTCACTAGACTATGGGAAAGCAATAAAAAGTAAGGAAAACAACTGATGAACAAAACCACTACCTATGTGTGTTAAGAATAAAGTAGGATTTGCTGAAAATAACTCTGAAATAAATGTCGGAAGGAAATTAAAACAAAAAGCAAACATTTCTTCAGCCTTGTAAATAAACAGGGAACAAGAAAAGAACTGGTGCTACTATGAAGTGAGTAGAGAAGGAAAAGATTAAAAGCCATAGCTTTTAAGAGAAGAATGGAGTTGAAGATGGGAGCAGAACCAGCGTGGTTAGTTGGAATGAGGGGATGAAAATTGAAATTATCGCAAAAAAAAGGTGAAAGCAAATCTGAAAGAGCTTAACATTTTCAAGTGACGGAGAACAGATAATTTTCATCCCAGAATTCCTGAGGAACAAGTACAAGATTGATAGCAAGGATTTGAAGTAAATGTTTGAGTTGGAGGTGGTTCTTCTATGATTTGAAAATAATAGATACAATACTTTTCTTTTAAAGATTATTTAAAAGTTATCTAAGTGGCCACTGAGCTCATTGACTTTGAGACCATTTCAGGCTTTCAGAGGAGTTTTGAAGGAAAATATAATTAACCAAAAAAAAGAAAGGGAGAGAAAGAGAAGATAAACAGAATGAAATGCAACCACAATGCTGATTTTGCCAAGTATCCTGAGCTATTTCTTTGCTGAGATAACTGATTTTCTAAGTAAGGGGAAATGTAGTAGATCTAATCTATATGGATTTTAGTCAAGCATTTGATATGATGCTGCATGGGAAGTTATTAATTAAGATGGAGAAGATGGGGATTAGTACAAGAACAGTAAAATGCATAAGGAATTGTCTGAAGGAGAGGTGCCAATAGATTACTATTGGGATAGAGAGATTACTAGTGATTCAAGACTGAGTTTGTTTAATATTCGCTATAATGATCTATTGTCATTTAAGCCAGAGTATGCTAAAGAAATTTTCTGATGAAACAGTCAAGAGGCACTGTCATTAACAGGATCAGAGTATCATGGCTGGTGAGCTGGAAGATGGTGAGAGCAACGAGCAATGGAAATGGGATGCAATTCCATACAAAACCAACATACATTTGGGACGCACTTCACCATTAGCTATGGAAAATTAGGTGTCTTCATCAAGCCGGTCATCAGGGCTTCTTCTGCAGCCAATGAAAACAAGAAGATACCTCAGGAATGGAGGTCTATCCTGCCTCTTCTGAATTCTTCATTTAGGATATGAGGAACTGTTCTGTGGATGTGTCTGTCTCTCTTTTAACTGTACAGAACCCTATGCAGAGGGATGAAGAAAAATAGATTCTCTTGAAGGAAGAAAACTGACTACAACAAAAAAAAAGGAAAAAGAAAAAGATGCATTAGTTTGTCAGTCTGAACCATGACTCTGAACCATCAGTACATGAAGCAGTAAAGAAATGACAAAGGTGATCCTAGGCAAGGTTCTTCCAGTAGCAGTAGGAAGGCACTGCTGACATTACACAAGACGCTGCTGGACTGTCGTGTCTGTTGTTGTGTAGGATCTCATCACAGATATTGGGACAGGTATTAGTCTATCTGGACACTAGCTTTCCAACAAGAGCAGAGAGCTGAAAACTGCAACTACTTTACAGACAAATGCGGATCCGTGGGTATGAGACACGTATGGAATGTTGTTGGTATTTGTTAATATACTACATTTCTGAGTATTTCTGGTGTTGACTTTCAAGTTACAGGTAACCTAAAAATCTCTTCTTGTCCTCACATTAGATAAAAATAATAGGAAAACCCCGTCAGATTCAGTTGTACATAAAATCTTTTTGCTTTTTTTGTCTATATGTACTTCAGGTTGTTGTGTGTATAGTATGCATAAGTAATTAATGCTGCAAGCTGGAAGAATGAATTATTGTCAGATGGAAGTGAAGCATACAATATGGTAAAGTAAGCAGTTCCAATAATAGCTATGCTTATAGAAGCAAAATGCAACAGAGGGCAAATTCTACAGGTTGCCAGATTGGTGTCGATATGGAGCTTTGTTGCCAGTTGGTGACCAAGGGACAGCAGAAGGATTGGTTTTAGCTGAATGCTTTTAAGCTTACATGTTTACCACAAGTAATAAGATTGCTTCTCAAGCAGTGGCACTTAAGCATAAGGGCATATGTAATTTTAGCTTGATTTAGTCAGTGGAGGTCTAACTAAAAGCCACCTTTTCCCCCCTCCTTAACTTGGCATTTTCTCAGTGAGTTATATCTAAGTGAACAGGAGCCATGCGCTGTCATTGCTGGGACAGCTAGCTCAGGGCAACACGTGTCTCTCCAGCTGGGAGCTTAGCTGAAAAAAATGGAACTGTTGTAGAGCAACTGGACTATGCACACTTCCCAAAGCTGGCGCTGCCCAGGGTGACATACAAACCCCGGGAGTACGCTGGGTTTACCCAGTTCATAGCAGTGTTTTCATTAATGTGGCAGAAGAGATAATCACAAGATACAAGGACAACAAAAAGGCTCATTTCCATACAAAGTGGACACCAGAATATTAGGTATGTTGAAGCTGAAGACTGCCCTTTAAAGCCAAAGGCCATGCAAATATAACTTTTTATATTGTATAAGAGAAAGAAACTACAACTCCCTTGATTACATGCACACATGCATAGGTGTATATTAACCAAGTATGAGTGGCCTCAGAATCGGTGGCACACACAGAGGCACATGCGTAACATACACTCACACTCTTGGGGCACAGTCCCTGTAGGGTTTGCTACCTATCCTATCTACCTCTTCACAAACAAGCAGAGTTCATTTTCAAACTGCCCAGTATACAAAGCAGATAAAGACTGGCATGGAAGAGTCCATGGGCAGCTTGGCAGCCCTCTGTAGTTACTGGTATCAAAGGTCACTGAATGCTAAAAAATAAATACGTTCCAGTGCCAGCAGGGCACTGATGATCCAAGATAAAAGTTTCTCTACTACCAGAGAGACGTTTTCTTGTTTGGTACCAACGTGGACTGTATTTACTGTGATTTTTCATGTGCTAGTGAAAATACGTGGGTGTGAAACACGTTTTGCTTTATGCTGGTAGGGGATCTGCTTCAGAGTGCAGCCTCTCTTACTCTAGCATATGCTATGCTGTTTTCATGGAAAGTGGTTTTTATGTGCACCTGAGTTGCAAAGCAAAGCAATTCACTGGGTTCTGATACTTTGCATTCTTTTTATTTTTCAGAAGTGTTGTTGGATTTTTCCATCCTAAAAGTGCCTTTCTGTTTGAGTCTGACTTCACTGGTGCTGTGTAAACTTGAAATAACTACACTGGAGCCACTGGAATGATACGGGTGAAAGGGAGAGGAGACTCCAGCCCAGTGCCTGACATTGTTAAACAAGGTTATAAACACCATTGGTGAGTTTATATTCATCTTCTGTGATTAACGCCAATGACAATAAGAAGCCTGGCTACTCATTTCATACCGTGTAACGCAAGGTGACTATAGTTCAGAGGACAAAGAACAAGAGATTGGGGCTTTTTTCAGGAACAGACAGAAGACTGGTTATGAATGTTTGGGGTGATTTAGTTTCATTGTTTTCTCTATTAGCACTGAGGGGTGAGTGGTGCTCTCTTGCAGATTTTTAGATGTAGTACCAGTGTAGGGGTTATGCATGGGAATGCGGACTCTCTGCTTGTCCTTCCTCATTTTGATATTTGTATTGTTTTTTTCCTTCTGTTTGTCTGGAGGCAGAAAATCTCTGGCAATGTTCTCACACTGTTTAGCTTAAGGACAATGCATGTGGAAAGCAACATACTAGAAACGCAGATGAAGATGGAATTCCTGGTCCTCTTTTATTGGTCCTGGGCCAGAGTGTCATTTACAGCAGCTTTTAGCCCACTGTAACCAATGATGGGTGACAGGATGGTGTGGGGACAGGGAACTACAGGTATCATTGACTGGGAACACCAAAGACACCACAGTGACCACCTAGTACCACCCACGTAGTGTTCACAGGCTAAGGAGGTTCCTAGCAGGAGTCTGGGCTAAATCAGAGCAAAATATTTTCAACTTTTGCTTAACTTCTTAACATCGACAAATACGATGTTCTAAATTGTGATGCTGGCCCCACTCCTTTGTGTAACATTTGCAAACTGTGTGACATGTTGCCAGGTAATAGTCTACTTATCCAAAATGTGCACTAAAGATGGAACTTGAAGTAGAGAGCAAAACAATATATATCGTCAACAATATTTGCTGAAAAATACCTTTAGCTTGTCAGTAAAAATGCAGCATTTAGGACGTTACATTTTTCAGTGGCTTTACAAACACTAGAGGAGGATACAGAGCAATAAATTTGATGCTTTTAATTGTACAAATAGAGAAACAAAGGGGCAAATCTTTTGTCCAAGTGCTCAGGCAGACAAGGGCCAAATGAAGACTCTGGAGTAGTGAAGGACCAGAAGTATGTGGTTGTGCAGCAGATGAACAGCACTGCCCTTTTCATCCAGCACAACAGATATGCTGCATTTGCTCTCCCAGAGGCAGGAGACAAGGGGTGGCTCCTGCAGAAAATCATTGCACCTTCTTGCATATCAAGCGACTCAGCAGTACTGGCTCTAAGCAGCTGAATGAGAGGAGAGCTGGATATGCAGAAGGAAGGGGACTGGAAGGAATTGGAACAGCTGGGCACTTTTGCAAGCTCTCCCCATTCTTCTGGAATCTTTAACAGCACATCAAAAAAGGTTTGGGATTTGCTTTAAGAATTGAGAACTTGCCCAGAGGCTGAGAAACAACATGACGTGCCTTGGGCTGCCAGAGTCCATGTCAGAAACTGGTTAGAGCACAAGCATTTCTGCATCCCACTCCTCTGCTTAGATGAGCAACCCACGCCTCCATAAATCATACAGGAGGCATTCATGTTACTCAGGCTTTATGTGCATGCGGTAAATCACAGAGGCTGTAGCGCGGGAAGACCCATCTGCCTGCTGGCTGCTGGGGGCATTGGGCAGTGCTGGCTCTGGTGGTGGAACTGACCACCACCATGCCCTCAAGTACTTTACTTTTAGAAGACTTTGGAGTCTTCTGGAGCAAAAAAAGGGTTGTTTCTTCCTTGTCTATTCTTAAGTGCACATTCTACCTATCATTCAATCTGTTATGAAACACTTGTCTTAGGATAAGATCACTGAGGAAGCTGTGGCAAGACAACTCTGACAATTTCTGGATGCTGCAGATCTTCTTGGCACTTATCTCTTTGATTACAGTCCTGAATATGCAATAGAAACTACATTTTCCCACTCCTCTATAGTTACTGCAGTTTCCTTGGTGAGTGTTCCCAGCCCCTGAAACTCCTGTCTCCTTCATTATCAAACTTACTCCAAAGTGCTGCTGACTGCTCTGTTCTTTATCCTCTCTGTCCCAGTCTCTTTGCAGGGCCACAGTAGACTGGAAACAATGTATTGTTGCGATATAAGACACTGCAAAACTTTTTGATCTTGGTTCTCTGCAGGGCAGTCAGGTGAGACTTGACTTGTGGTGGCTTCAGAAGGGGTAAGACCCCGTTACTGACAGTAATGCTGTTTGTGCGAATCACATCAATGTATTTCTTGAGTGAAGCATCTCACAAGAAATTGATCCCATGAAATGTCTTCCACTTGGAACAGAGAATATTGAGTTTGTTCTTTGTAACCACAAATGCTTTGAGACTTGCCTAATTGAGACGCTGTATCTCCTCTTCTGCCAGGATTTCAGCAACACAAATCAACAGAGGCAATCTTGACGGAAAGTGGGCATATTATTGTCTCTCTGCTTTGGAAAGTACTTTGTCCAAAAGGGCCAAGATTCGTTGGCTCTCAGAAAGTGAAACTGTGAACAGTGAGAGAGGTCTTGATGATAGAGTGAGGAATATGCTTGTTTTGTTACTATGATTGTGTGGCTGGATTTTTATTAGTTGCAATGGCTTTCCTGGCTCTGCATAGAACAAAGTGTGAGTAGTATGGGACATGAATGCTTCCAGGGGCACTGGTGAGCCACTTTCATGGGCATCTTAAAATTATCATAAACATAAATAATTCATCTGTTCCTTTTATTTTTCTGCTAAAAAGGTAAGAATGGGATAAAATATTAAAGCAGAAAAAAGTAATTTTTTTAAATGGGCTGATAACCTGTTAAAACTGCATGTATGTATATTGTTGTTGCTGGTTTTGCTGCTTTAAACAAGTAGCTATATTTTGTTCTTAATTAAGAATTAAAGGGTTTATATGCATATGTCTACAGTGGAGACCCCCAAGTGATTCCAAGATGAGAGTAAACTATGGAGTTTTTTTCAGCTAGTTGGGTTGAAATTACTTACCACTTGAATAGCATCTGCAACAGCGTAAGGCACGGAAGCAATTTTTCTTTTGTAAGAAGATGAAAAAGAAATAAAAAAGGAGTCAAAGAGTAAGCAGGCTGAATGGGCCATTAGCACCAAACTCTAAAGATGTAGAAGTCAAATAGGATAGAAAGGCCCCATAAATTTTTACAACTCCTTGGAGAAAAACACTGTGATTATTAAAACATGAAACCTTGCTTTTCTAAAATGCTTAAAAGATTAATATAGAAATGTCATACTGTGGCTGCTGGAGGGATTATCCTTAATGGGAATGTTAGAAGTTATTTTAATGTAAAGCAAACATAGCCACCGAAGAAAGATCAAAAGTGGAACAAATTCAAGGCTCTTAGTTTCAGGAAAATGAAGTTTGTCAAGAAACTATTTCTACTCTGTTAATTAGAATGAGCAAATTCTCCATAAATACTGTATATATATGACATAGAAAGTGATGACCTCATCTAATTAGTCATTACCTAATCCAATCACTAGCACAAGAGCAAGGCTTAGGTCTCTTTTATGAAAAATTTTGTTCCCTTTTTGGCTTGAGAAAAAGTATATTTTTGCTAGTGCACATTTTTGTAAGATCATGTGTGTGTGTGTCCAAATAGTTTTGATGATAATCCACCATCCATGGGCAGGGGAAGGTCGGTCACGTGACACAGTGGCAAAGGCTCCCAGAATCTGTGGTCTTTTCCATGCAACAGAAAATTCTGTGACTTTTTGTTTTCTTTTCAATCTAGCATTGTTACTTTTCTTAACGTAAACTGACCACAGAGCAACATACTGCTTTGGTCTCTATGTAAGCCTTTGAACTCTAAATAAAACCTTAGTGTTGCTAATTTAGAGCAAGAAATGTAATATTTTCTTTGCTGTTCAGGATAGCACTTAATTTGCTGTCTGTCCTTGTTTGGCCGGTGCTGCAGTCAAACACCTGATTCCGTTAGACCCCCAGTTAGCAGCACGAGACTATCAATTCCAGAAGCAGTAATTGGTTTACAAATTGTGCTGCCGTCGACTTGTTTTTTCCACCAACATGAGGCACAAAACCACACTACAGCGTGCAGCAGTCCTCACACATTGCTGTCCTTGTTTCCTGTGAAAGGGTTGGACTTGCGGAACACAGATTCTTTTAACATTTATTTCTAAAAAGATCCATCATGCCAGTACTCAGCCCGAGTCTGCTGGTTTTGCTAAAAATCTTCCCCAGAAAGTAAGAAAATGCTAAATCATTCTACCCCGTGTGAAAATTCACTTATTCAAATGTTTTGTGTCATATATGACAGCAAGACATTACTGAGTAATAAGAGTATTTTTCTTGAAAATAATTGCAAATATTTATAGGGAAGTTTTGTTCAGCTGCCCAAATCTGCTGTCTCTTTGCCTTTGTCTTATCCTGGACATAGAAATAAACTTAACTGAAATTATTGTCATTTTTTACCTGCTTGCAGCTCTGCAAGTAGTCAGCCCTCAGTTTTCAGTTCAGACAAGATAACATCACCATGTAGTTACTAGTCATCAAAAATTTTGCTCCAAGCTGGAATCCATTTTTTAAGAGCTCTGCAAGCGAAAGGCAGTCCTGACGACAAAGTACTGCAGTGCCTGAGATGTGCAGCGCAGTGTGCTGAGGACTCGGCTCAGTAGAAGGAAAGTCTTAGTTGAAATACAAGCATTTAGGTAATTGTCAGAATTATTAAGACTTAATCCTTCTTCCCTGACTGTGTAAAAAGCTCTAAATTTACCAAACTCCAAGCATTTTTGTTGGAAGAAGCTAAAATGTATCCCAGAATATAAACTGTAGACCTCATGAGATGGGGGTCAGTATTTACAGAATCAAATACTTCATTTAGAACAGAAAACAAATTCACATTAGATTATGCTCCAGAATTATACCTAGCAATTCTTGTTATTATTATTTTTACTTTCTTACAGTTCTTTTTAAAATAGAAGGGAGTGTCAGTTGGTATCTAGCATCTTTTCTCCATGTAGTTCTGGGAAATGCACTGTTAAGATAAAATTAAAGTGCCATAATTTCCTGATGTACGCTCACTCCAAAATGCCAAATGCATTAGTATTTTCCTCGCCAGCCTGGTGTCACAATGATGAAACCAATGCCATCCATTTTTTTGTTATGAGCCATGGGCTACGTAGCAAATCATACAAATGAAGTGGCTACGACGAAACAGTCAAGCCATACATTAAGCAAGTGTGCACCATCCCTAAAACAGACAGCGGGCTGTAATTCTTGTTTCCCTGATGTTCCTTTAATTTGCAGCAGTATAGAATAACACAAGAAAAAGAATCTGCATGCTCTATTCCCTCATTAAAATATTATTATTATTTGATTATGATTTCAAATGCAGGCTAAGAGCCATTGCACAGATGCTCAGAATTTGTAGCCTTGCCCTGCAGAGCTTGTACTCCTTCTTACACATCAGTGCTCAACCCAGAATTCACAGTTACAGTAGTAAGTTGAACAGAGAACTTGATTTACAGGGTTGTAGGATCATACCTGTACACATCCTCTGTCCCCACTTGAATTCAGTGCTCATCACTCATTAATTTCCTGCTTTCTCTCATCACCACACCGTATTTCCAAAAGAGCTCATTTTCATAAATGACTTGCTAGCTGGTTGCTAGGTTGACAGAGCTGAAAACAGAAATTTTCTAGTTACAAGGTGCCAAATGCAGAGTGACAACGCAAGCATCCTGGGCTGCTCCTCTAATGAGCTTCAGGCCTGACAGGGAGGGCAAGTGTGTAGGGGACAGGATGGGACAGTTTCTGTGTTCAGAAAAAGTCATAATAGTGTTGAAATCAATTCTAGCAGTGGAGCTCTGCAAGTAACAGCCACTGAGCCTGTGTTTCACCCTTCTTACCTGCTTAATCCTTGTTCAACCTGCTGACGCTGCCAGAAAGACAAGGTACCATCTGTGCTTCTATTTTTAATTTTTTTCGATGTGAACATAAACATGGTGGTTTTCATGTCATTTCACATAGCGACTCAAAATTCGTGGAATGAAAATTTCCAATCACTACCAAACTGAACGTTGCAGTGTTCAATGCATAAAAATGTCCTGTATGCCAGTACCTGTGCTTTGCATTCAAGGTATCTAACATCCATTTTTGCATACCACCATCATCATCCTTGGCAAGGGCTCTTTTTGAAACTGGAGCAAGACGTGCTGGTGTGCGTGTTGTATTTCTTGATATTGCTCTGGCAAATGAGCCATCACCCTAACAATGTTAATACTCTTCATTTTTCTCTAGTGTCTTCTGATTTTCTTATATCATAGCATGACACCCAGCACCTGAGTGTGGAGATGCCACTTAATGTCAAAAGAGAGGCTTCATTGCATCTGCCCAATATCCAGAAGCTCAGGGACTCGGATACAGAAACAAGATATGATCAGGAACAGGGTGAGTTACATGCTGGATCATATCTGATCTTAGCAACCAAGAGACTCAGAAAGCTATTTTTCATATTTTATTAACAGCAGCAGACAATTGCAGTGTTTTCTAAATGCTCTTTTCACAACACCTTGAAAAGGCAAACCAAAAAGAAGTAGTTATGTGACACAGGTAATGTAATGTTGAAGGAACAGCCAATCTCTCACTACACAGACTCCGGAGCAGGGCAATACACAGCACAGGCAGTTCCACAGCGGAATTTCCAGGCACTCCGTGGTCCTGATTCATCCTTTCATGGCACCAGCAGTGCTGTCATATGATGTAGGTTAGCAGGTCTTACCGAGATACACTGGTGTGGAGTGGTGTAAGCATTTGGGAAATCAGACATAACATATACTAGAAAGTATCTTAGATGGAAGTTGTGTAAAGCAGTTGAGCTTTTACAGTTTCTAGTGTGGAAAAATAAAGGACTGACTCTTCCTTGCAGGTAAGTGGCTTGTGTTTCTGTTTACACCTGCACGCAGAGAGGGATCACAGGGTTACTGATTCAGACCAGCGATGGCTTACAGCCAAAGCAAGGGTATAAAAATAACAACGAAGTAAAGAACTGGGCCCCAGAATTCCAAGTTCAGCTTGTACTTGTGCTTACACCAGTTTTGCACTTGGAAAAAAATTACTTCTCCATAAAAGAGCTTCATTCTGCAAGTATAGGCAAGTAAGTGGCAGTGTGTCTGCCTGAGAGGGATGCAGCAAGTTTCCTTGGGACACCATTTTGGTTTTGATCTGACAGCAGCAATAAAATGGGAGTCACTTGGACAGTACTCCATCAATCCATCAGATAAATATTGGCTATGGACCAGACTGGATGTGAAGGAATATTTTAAAAAAATTGCTGTTAGGTACAATTTCCCAGCAATTGTGTACACCCCAAAAACCACCTGCTGGAACTGAACCACGCGGAACGGCCATTGCTGCTTTAGAAATGTGCACAGCTGTGCTCTGGCTGCTTGACATGCAAAAAACTAGCACAGGGCTGTACTTTAAGTGTGGGAAGAGGATTTATTCCACCAGCAGGTTCCTGCAGGATTTGGGCATAGCACACAGTTAGCGTCTGGTGATTAGAGCATTCACTAGCAGAGTGCATGGAGCGAGAATGAAATGCATCTTATAAACATCCCTTTATATTAAAGATACAACACAATGTGTTTGGATGCAAGCCCGGGCATGGTTCTGCGTAAGATCTTGTTTACCCTTTTATCATGAGCGTTCGTGCAAACTGCTGTTTTCTCACATATGACTAGTTTTCAGTTTTACGTTGGGGGGACTGTCAGATGGGTTTCTGAAAACATGGAGGTGAGTCAGTGACCTTGTAGTATGCTGTAACTGCCAAGAACCCGTGGAGAATACGAACACAATTAACCATATAAAGTGAGATATAGTAGAGGAACCTGCATGTAGATATATGGCAAGGGAGTTAACAAGCTGTAAAACAGGAACTTGGGAAAAGCCATCAAAAGGGCGAGAATTCTTCATTTTCTTGCTTACATCTTTTCACCAAGAAACGGAGTGGCATGGGAAGGAGGCAGGATAGATGAGAAGTGAGCCGGCCTGGAAAAGGATGGCAGGAGGTCCCAGGCTGCTCCCAGGCCCCAGTGCTGAGTGCCCAGCCAGTGCAGCAGTGCAGCAGCGCAGCAGCGCAGCAGTGCAGCAGGGCAGCAGTGCAGCAGCGCAGCAGGGCAGCAGGGCAGCAGCGCAGCAGTGCAGCAGGGCAGCAGCGCAGCAGCGCAGCGGTCTCCTGACATCTTGTGGCTTCGCTGCAGAGTACAGCGATCCCTTCCCCCACAGCCTGAGGCACGGGTGTCAGCTGGAGCTGACCTTGGCATTAACCGCAGGCACTGGAGATCCTTATATATAGCTACATTCCTCTCACAAATGCAGGGCCACTTCTTCTTCCCTCCTGTGCAAGAATGAATGTGTTTGGGTGAGCTTGTGTTTTCTCAAGCACCTGTGTGTAAGGTTTACCCTGATTTACACCAAAGAGGCACCTAAATTTACTTTGAATGCAGATGAACTCTATGTAAACTGGATCCCAGATTCTGCACCTGTCATCCTCCCTTTGACAGGTGGAACAAAACCCAGATCCAAACATCCCAAGTTTGCTATCATCTCCCCCAGTCCCACCAGATCCCGGGTGCTCAGATCAAGGTCTGCTGATCAGAATCAGTCATTTCTTTTGCTTGCAGTGGCCCAGGTTCAATGCTAGTCATGTGTGATCTCTGGAGGAAAGAACAGGAATTTTAAGTATTTCATAAAGTGTATTTAATTTTAAACAATTATTTCATTTTTTTTAAATACATAGCTATCAAAATTGTTAAATTTACACACATACAGAAATCCATGCAATGCAGTCCTAACCTCTGTAATCTAAAAGTATTGCTTGGTTCATGAAATATCCATGGAAGAGTCTTTTGTCTCCTCTAAGTAGCTGAGGCTGACTCTGCAATTTGCCTCAATTGCTCAGTTTCAGAACTGGGAAAATGATGAATTTTGTAAGCAGAGAAATCAAGTTATTTTCCTTATGTTGGGTCCCACTGAATCTCCCCTGTGTTACTCATTACACTGGGGTCTTGCTCTGGACTGAATTTGCAGCGGGAGGGCAGAGGACAGTCAGAGCTGGAGCTGGAGCTTTCAAACACCGTGACTGGGACTGGTGAGAGCTCTGGCTGGAGTTTGAGAGGTGCTGAGTGATGAGGAAGGAGAAGGAAATGAGCCTCTTCTCGGTTATTTTTTGCAAGTGTATTTCACACATTATGTTCCACAGATTGGCAAAATATGGTGCCAAGGAAAAGACGCACAGCTAGTAGTGACCGTTCATTCTCTGGCAGCCCTGCGTGGAGGAGTAACTTCCACACCACACTCCCTGCTCTCCTTCAGGAAGTGTGGTTCAAAGGGGGAAGGAAATGAGACAGAAAAGGGGACAGAGGGCTCACTTACTGATGTGGAGCAGTTCCCAGAGGGGAAAGCTGTGGCCAGCATTAGGGCTAGAGAAAGATTATCACTGTTTACCAAGAAGCTTAGGAGAAAATACATGGAGAAAGTCATATGGTCAATTTGTAAGAATTTATCCACGTTCCCATCCTCCTCCCATTCTTTCACAGTCTGGAAGTTACCCTCTGAGGAGACCGTGCTGCAGGGATGGCAGTGGGAGGAGACAGAGCAGAGTGGCTGGGAAGCCCTTCGGGAAGCCGAAATTTCATTTTTCTTCATGAAAAATGTCTGTGGAAATCCCAGCAGATCTGCATCGTAGGGAGGTAGGCATACTGCTTCATTTACTGCTGTACTCTTCCGCTTTACCATTCGGGTACACACATCTCCAACAAGGGCTGCTATAGGAAATTCAAGGTATGAAAAAAATCTAGCTGGGCAGCTTCAGTTTGAAGAACTATGGATTGAATGAAGTGGCACTAACATATGAGAAGTTTGTCTGAATCCGCACTGTTTTTCAATGCACTTAAAGCTTCTAACTTAAAAAACATGCAAAAGAGCAAATTTTCACGGATTTCATACAATGTGGTTTGTCATGATCTTGTCTGAAAATAGAAATGGATTTAATGGACAGATGCTATATTCTGTGATGAAACTTGCACTAAGGTTTTATAAGATAAATTGCCCCTTACTTTATGTTACCAAAATTAGGGCTGTGGTTACTGTAGCAGTGACTGCAGTATAGACATACCATTTCCAGTTCAGCTCTGTCAGTCCCTTTGTTAAAGTCTGCTGCAAGTAGACAATTGACTATTTGTGGCTTGTGGCTGCTCTCTCAAGAGAAGTTATAAACTGAAAGTGATACCAAGTGTTATACAAGGGGGAAACAAGGCACAAAATGGAAGGCATTAAAACCCTAAAAAAATCTTTTAAATATATGCAATTATATATAAATGTGTGTGTGTATAGACACACTCAAATGCAGAACCACACATATGTGCAAACGTGTTTCATTTAACAAAAGAAATTACATTTTTGAAAATATATATGCATTATTTTGTTGCTGCAAACCAAAGTCATCTTGAATGCAAGGTTTATCTTGAATGCTAAAGAGGGTGAAGGCAGCTGCAATTTGAGCTTCTCTGCACTGGCCAACTGGTGGCTTAAAATCAGCAAACAGGGAGGGGGAGGTGAATTATCCCCACTGGTTGGTCTTAGAAGTGGTCACTGTACAGGACAGCTTTGAATCATAAAACGTGAATCATAACAAAGGTTATGATTCATATGGGAACTGCTGGGCTAGTATTGTTACATATTTTTTTAAGACCGAATGGTGGCTGGAAGCTCAGCATCAGGTAACTCCAGCACCACACACTGATTCAGGGCCACCTGTACAGAAACAAATGCACCACTTTTTCCATACTTCCCATTTGTTTCTCTCAGTTGTCTTTGAATCACTGTAACTGTCAAGATGCTGTAAGTGGTATTCAATTACAAACACCAGGAGCATGGGATCATCATTAGAAACTGGAAACATCAAGCAGGTCAGGTCCAACTCCTTATAGCTCCAGAGTGTGTTTAGAGGATGCCCTACACTTGAATGGTATACGGGAGAGAGAAACGTTACCTTACTTCAGCAGCTGCACGTGGAGAACTGGCACAATGGCAATGTATAGGGACCTCATCTGAATGAGTAACAAGAAGAAAGAGGAGGGAGAGGGGAATGTGATTTATATCCATTTCGTTATTTTCAGTGACAAAATGTTGCATATAAGCTGCCTACAGCTGGATTTCTTGAGTGAGCCCAGCCCCCGGTGTGTACATTGCTCCTGGATTACACGTGCGATACCTGTGTGTGTGAGAGCCCTCACATGTCCGCGCACTTTAATAGCAACATGCAACTTGCTTGTCACTACTCTCAGTTGGCTGTAGTGATTTCTATATTCATCCTTTTTCTGCACCCGGATTTTATGATTTCCCAACCACAATGTAAAAGCTGTACAGCTCCTAACCAGCCATGTGGAAAAGCAATGTTGAATATACATGCATGCAGCATGTCTGGAAGCATTGCCATATTTTTCTCTGAAGAATTTGTTTAGGTTACATAAAAGAAACAGGCAGGAACCCGTGGGTTTTCATTTGGTGGTTCTCCCTCTGTTCTGCTTGGCTTCTCAGCTTTCAATAGATCCCAAGGTCAGGCTGTTATTTGTTGCTAGGCCAAAGTGGCAACCTCCCACCCTAACAATGCTACTATCTTCATATCATCTGAGCTATAGGGGCCACATTGTGATGCTTTGGCAGCGTTGCTAGGGAGGTTGCTAGGTTAGATTGATGTCACTATGTGGGTTATAAATTGCCTTTACCCTGCTGGCCCTAACTTGGCCCCATAACACAATGATGTAGTAGATGGCATCGAAGTGTTCAAATGATACATTGGAGCAACATCTTCGGACCCTGAACTTGGCAGCAAACACATGTTGTATCTATCCAGCAAAGGACCCCGCTTGTAATCTAGAGAAGAAAATAAACAATTGCTTTGGTAGTAAAACTAACATAAAATGCATTATTTCATGTCCAGAAATCAACAAAACTGATGAAAAATACTTAGTTTCTGACCCACATACATGCACTGAAAACAAGACTTAACACAGACTGTGTGCCCTCTACATGCCCCACTGCTGCGAAAAGGAAGGAAGTTTTATAAAGATGAAAGTGAGAGCTGAGGAAATGAGAGGTAGGTGAAATGAGAATTTCCCAGCTTTGGGTACCGCACGTCACAGTCTTGACTCTACTAAAATATACCACCAACGCCTTTATTATCACACCTGTTTATTCTAGCACAAAAGTGCTATTCCACATAGTCAAATTATTTGCATGCTTCTGGTTTGTGACCTCAAGGGACATTTTAATCTTGCCTGTTGCAAAAAATAATAACAGCTGAAGAATCATTTTGATTTTTCAATATATTAACATATCAAAATTATAAATTCTATGTTCTACAGAATATAGACGCATGTGCGTGTGCGTGCGTGCGTGCATGCATGTGTGCATTTCATTTCTTTTGAAAAGTAATAAATAAAAATAGATAATCATGCATGCCCTTCAGAGCTGTTCTGTTCATATGCATGATGTCTTGATACGCTGGGCTTTAGCTGCACACCTCTCATTAGCACTAATGACATTTATGTGGCTAAATCCCCATGCATTGTTTTGAGCGTACACCTTAGTATATTTGTAATTATTTTTTAAAGACTGCCTTCATTTCAAGGCAGACCAGAACACAGCTGCTACAGTGCCGTGTGAATCCATAGGGTGTATACATATTTATAAATGTTTTAAAAATGCATATTATATTTCGCCCACAGAGCATAACATCTCTGCTGGCTGGAAACATGTATTAAAGAAGGTAACAAAAATCCAGAGGAAATGTCTTTGAAAAAATTGTTAATACACATGGGCTACAGCTGCCTTTTAAAGATTAATTTCTTGGGCATTTACAATGTGGTTTTTATTATCAAAAGCCAATGGACCATATTACAGAAAATCTTGCTTTGTAAATTCCTTTTGCGCTTCTTGGGCCTGATTCTGTTACACAGAATTCAGTGCTTTTCTCTGCAGACTTACACTATCGTTTGCTCAAAACTGGACCTGGATTATCACAGGGTTACTACTTGTTCTCCTTAGCTATGACTAGAGTAAGCAGGGCTCCTTGTGCATGTACTAGTTTTAAAGGAAGGTAAAAGATAGAGATCTGAGTCTTTGTTTAAAATGTGGCTTGCAATGCTGCAAACATGAGCATAACTTTGCAAAGGTAAGTCATACACATGGGTGTAGATATTTGCATGTATTAAATGTGGAAGAGTTTATAGAGCTGGAATCATACTTTTAAAAATGTGGTCTTATTGAAGCTGCACTAGTTCTGACTGGATTATTTATAATTTCTTTCAGTTGGTGATTTCCTGCAGCATTTGAAAATGAACTAAAGACTGTCTTGACAACTCTTATGCCTGTTCTGTATCTTATTTTTCTTTCTCCTGGCCTTCTCCTTTTTTTCCTCAAGACAAACAGAGTTTAGCTTAGTGCCACGTACTCCTAAGTTTCAATATGGGACCGGACAAAATACAAAAGCACACACCTCTGCCTACACGGCAAATCCTGGCCTGTCTCTGTTTCAATCTGTAAGCAGCAAAGTTTCCAGTATGCAAAGTATTTGGGGAGCTCATATACGGGCTCTCTAGACTTCCCCAGAGCCAAATCCAGACCTTTTCAGGCTCCTCTTAAACCCATAAAAAGCGAGGGTAGAAGTGGAGAGGGAGGCTGAAGCTAAGGACTGTTACATCCTGCCAAGTAGTAGCCCAGGGAAGACAGAAGAAACTGCAGGCTCAGAGCTGTATTAAGCACGATAAATTGCTGTTACTCCTTAGCAAGCCATGAGAGGATGGAGACTCTGCTAGGGTGGATCCCAGGCATGGGCGCCAGTGCCTTTCCCAGAGCAGAGGCTTGTCCTCTGCGACCTTGGGCAAATCATTTAACCTCTCTCCGTATCACTGTTCTGTTTCTGAAATGAAAATAAACGACAGTAATGCACCAGAAAAGCTAAATGTGCTGGTGATTATGAGGGGCTCAGATGAGGATGAAGGTGAGATAAATATTTTAGACAGATAAAAATAATCCTTCCTCAACTCCTGTGAAACCTCCATACATTAAACTCAGCTTCTTGGTACGAGGAACAGGATGTATCCCTCAATAGATGGCTTGCATTTTAATTATTGCAGTATCAGTAGATGAATTTTTTTCAGGGGACTTTTATTCTTATTGCAGTGGTAGCATTCAGAGTGACATTTCCATATTTGCAACCCTGGAGTGCAGGGTGCTCCAAGGTGACTTATTTCAGTAGAGGATTCACATGCTGACTGGAGCCATTGGTTTAGATCTTTGTCTGATGATACAGTGTCTGTATTAACACTGAAATTTTCATTTCTTGGAAAGTGTTAAAATCTAATACGTAAATGTTGATTTTATTTTTTTTTTTAATACGCTCCTGGGGCTTTTTCATCTATGCCAGAATTAAGTGCAAAGGGAATTTTTACAGCCGACTTGTAAATTCCTGACAAGGGGAGTTTATAATAGAAGTGTTGACATAACCTTAACTACAGTGACAACTGAAGCTGGTTTGTTAGGAAAGCAGCAAATAATTTTCTTGCAGGAAGGCAGGAATTGGGCATAGAAGGTGAGGCAGCTAAATTTTTTTCCCTGAGAATCCCCAGAGGCTATTGTGTGAGACAGCACGTGAAATGAAGCTGAAGCAAATCGCATAGCAGGCAGAAGAAGAAAACACTCTGGAATTTGCTCATTTTCATGAAGGAGAAGGTGCAGTTATCCTCTTATAATTTTTTTTACAAGCTGCATTTCTCCCCTCAGAGGTAATCACGAGGGTCTGACAGCAAGTCAGTGCTCGCTTTTGGCCTTACAGCTGGCTCTTACTTCATTCTTTGTCCCTGAAAACCTAAAGCACTCTGGTGCCTCAACTCCATGCCTTCAACAGGAGCAGGAACCAGCCCTTTGTTTGCAATCCGTCTGTGTGTCTTACAAGTAATAATTTTTTTAAAACTCACTAATTGAGATTTATTTCCTTGAGTCACCTGCAAGAACTCAAAACCTGAGAACTTAAGCACCCAGCAATAGATGGACAAGCCTTTGTGCAGCGAGGCTGAGCCACAATCTGAGGTGCTGACCCAGTAGACATTGCTGTCACTTACGTGAGAACTAAACGTATCAATAGAAAGAGGGGGTTTTAACTGAAATTTGAAGCCAAAGGAGCATATGTAGCGTTGATTTTTTAGTGCCTTTATTCTCCCAGAGACCACTGGGGTTTGTTTCATACCTGTCACTTCTTTCCTATGGGTGAGGGGAAGGGAAGTTTTCCAGATCCTCTTGCAGGCATAAAATCATCAAGGCGGAATGGAGATCGTACGTGCATCCCCATCCCACAGCACAGTCCCACACATGGAGCCAGGCCCCCATGTTGCTCAGGTTAGGTTCAGAAGTAAGTGCATGTACCTCACCCATTTTCCTACACCCTTCTGCTGGCCCCAACCCTCCCTGCATCTTTGGGATTCACTTCTAAATGGCAGCTATTTCCCAAAATGTTTAACGAAGTCTTTCTTACGTCGTTGTTGTGATGTTTGCATGTGGGGAGGCGGTTAGCTCATTGCAAGCAGCAGGAAGATTTATTGCAAGCTGGCAGACTTCAGAGCTCTGGGTGCTGGGAAGAAGGTGCAATGCCTGACTTCCTCCCTGCCCGGCCTCTGCCCTACCCTGGCATGGTTCACAAAATCCTGAAGTAACTTTGCTGGAAAGGTGGAAGGTTAAGGGACAGAGTATTCAGCATAGAGTAAATAAAATATGATGTTGAAAGCAGAGAAAAGGACAGTTGTGAAATGGAAAAGCCAGAACTAAATCCCCTCAGTACTTCCTAATTATTTAGGGGCAGCTATGGCCTGTGGAGCTTGCAATCAAAGTGGACAAGCAGGGAGTGACTGAGCAGCACTGCTGAATGCTTTCTGTGAGTGCTGATGGATTTTTAAGCCTCCTTTGTGCTGTTGGGGTATAGGTGAAAGAACAGTATGAGCTGGTCTGGCAGGATGGCAGAGAGAGAGGAAGATCAACCAGTAAGTGAACAGTTTGCACAAAAATCTAAAGGAAAGCAAAGACTGCAGATTCATCATTTGCCTTCTCCCTTGCCATTAAAACAAGGGGTTTTTACCCTTCTCTATATTATTTCCTTTTAATAAATATTGAAATACAATCCCTAGCTCTCAGACACTGCCAGCAAACCTGGCAGAAATACTGCAGTCGGAGCCACAGCCATGAGCTAGAGGACATGGAAAACCATCACTTTTTCCCCTGGCAAACCAAGCACACATCGGTGGAGCAACATGCCAGTAAGTGTCTCTGCTTTCTTCCCAGAAAGCTCATTTTCTGTCAGGATTTCTTCTATCGCTGAATGCCCCTGCATGAGTGGTAAGCGAGCAGGCCAGTCTTTGAACCACAAACTGCCAGAGCGAGGTCCCAAGGCGGCTTTGCCCTGGCCGCCCAGGACGTCTCCTCCTGGGGCTTGTTTAGGACTGCCCTCTGCTGGGTTCCCAAACGGAGCGGGGAGCTGGCCAGAGGCTGGGAGCCATGGTACGGGTTAGCAACACGCTGAGCTGCTGCAGAGCTTTGGTCTTCAGCACTGGGAGGTTGCTGCACTGCAGGCTCGAGTGCCTTTGTGTTCTGTGCACCATTATGCTTTTCGCAGGGCTGTTAATGGAGATGGCATTTGGCTGTGTGCTCTTACCTCATTGCACTTCAAAATGCAGTAATACTTCCTTGCTTGGATTCAAGGCTAAGGGATACATCTCGGTGATATTTATGTACATTTAGGCCCAGGTCCCTCCCTCTCACAAAAGGATATGGCATGTGGAGCAGATTTATACCAAAAATGAAATAACACAAGGAGCAGAGGCTACTGGAGATAAGTAGGTATTAGGACTGTGTTTTCCATCTCGTGTTCCTAAATGAGGGTAGTGACACAAAGCGTTGTCAGCAACAAATTGGCAGCATCCAGCACTGCTGTGTTTTGATCTGTGCTTATGGGACTATTGGGACTGGTTTCTCCAAATAATCTTTTAAATTTTGAAAGGGCCTGCCTCTGTAGACAGCTGCTGTGTTTTGAAGCAGTTATCTCAGGATATGGAGCTAATACCTGGCATTGTTATGAAGAAATATTTGCCTTTGTCTATTTCTTATCTTATTTACCTTTCTCTGCCTTCTATATCAAGCTGATGCGGCAGCAGTGTATGGACAAAGGCAAAGGCTTAAGTTGCAGCTCTGGGTTTGCCAGAAGGTGCTGAGGCATCCCCTTGCTAGAGGTTTTCAAGAACAGATTCAAACTCAAAAACCATTCACTGAGGAAAATGTAGATGCATTTGAGCCTAACTCAGAACAGTATGGGTGACCGCACATCCTCTTCCAGATCTTTGTTATGAGATGTAGGAACTTTTTATGGCAAAAGCTTTCATGTTGTGTCCAGACACTTACTTTCATGAAATATGTGGGAACTTAGTAGCCTTGGAACAGTTTTCCTTGAAACTGGCCATCCAGTTCAAACATGACTGCGACAAGGAACAGACAGACAACATGACTGTGTAATCCTAATTTTCTTTGGAAGCCAAATACCAAGGGGACGTTGCAGGTTTGATTTAAATAGGGACAGGAACTCTGCAGTTGTGTGGCTGTGAGTGTGTCATATGCACTGGCATCTTATACCTGCTGATGGCAGGGAGAAGGGAGCCTGAAACGTTCTTGGCATTTCCTGGTAATTCTGTGTTAAAGTCTCCCATGACAGTTTTCACAAACTTAAGTTTATGCTACGGTTTATGGTAAGGCCAGCACAGCCTGGGTCCCCTTCTTCAGTCCATTCTCTCTTCCCACAAGTCAAACTCATCTCCTGTTCTTCTCCCCACCTCTGCACATGTGTTCACTCCTTCTGCGATGCCAAAGGCTGTTGGGAAGGAAGCGATGGGAACTGTGACCTCAAGAACAGAGCACCACTGGGGGACTGGGAAGGCATGCAGGTGATGTCATGGGTATATGAAGAGATAGAAGTAAGTAAGAGACAGGAAGGAGGAAGGAGGGTGAAGGAATGTTAAAGAAATTCATGAAACCAGGTGTTTGTGGATTTGACATTTGACTGGAAGGATCAGACACCGAGGTCTGTAGAGATGTTGCTCTGTGGGGTAGATCTGACAGCTGAGAAGTTCCATTGGAGGCCATGGTCTTTGGTTATACAGTGGACAAGAAGTCATCTGATTTCTGCTTGATCACTGATCCTTTTTTGATTCTTGGCAAGCTGCTTCAGTGTCTCTACAGCACCACTCCTTTGTGTAAAATAAAGATAGTGCAACTACATGGATAGGAATGAGAGTAGAGACTTCCAGACCAATGACAAATCATAGAACCATAAGGCTGGCAGAGACCTCAAGAGATTGTCTAGTCTGGCAGTCATTAGGTTTTTTAATCAAAGGACTACCCTGGAATTTTTTTTAAAAACCTGTTCCATTGCACAGTGCCAGCACAATGGTTTGAATCTAAAAGTAACCAAAAATTGTATTTTATTCTTTAAATTGGAGAAAGGCCCATGTTGAGCAAAAGTTTTCAAAAAAATTAAAGCCAGATCTACTTATACTTTAGAATAGGCAAAAGTCCCTTTGTTCTGATAGTTTTATCCTGGCATAACTTATTTTCATAGATGCTTATAAACATTTTCTATGCTAGTTAGTCCAACTTTGTTGAAATGTAGCAGAATCGATGCGTGAACTGGAAGTGTCACGCAGAGTAGTGGACTTCAGCAGAACTACTTAGAGACCTCCCAACAATGCTACCAACTCCATCCTGATTCCAAACATCGCTTCCCTTATTAATCACCCGAAATACCGTGATGTTAGCGTTATTTTTTTCTCCATTTGTTTGGAAGGTCATACAAAGTTCTTCCATCTGACCAAACCTGCAGTGCAAATAACAAGAGCAATTATCACTCTGTACTTAAAAGCATATTGTTATTGGGAGAAACAGTTGGAAAGAAGCTCTGTTAAGTGAGGGTTCTAATTACAGAAGAAAATACCAATCAAAGATCACACCTTTTCATAATTAACTCCTATGTGCCAGAGCAGAGGATTGTATTCATCTACTTCTCTTTAGCTCAGTCTGTTGAAATGTGCAGAGTAACACACCACCACAGCTGCTCTGCAGGCAGCAGAACGCTAATACAGTTTTGTAATGATGATGCTATGTGGTCATCTTCTTCACATTAACTGATTCATATCCTGCACATCCAGGAAGCACTGAGCATTTTATTAGAGCTGATGAATGTACATTGACCACTCGAACACAGTATATTCACAAATGCATGCGTTACTGTGGTTTCTTTCTGCTTAAGAGAATTGAGAAAGGTGAAGGGGTAGATAGGCAGTATCTGTTGCACACAGGCAGTTTGTGCCATCCTAGAGTCTGGTCAAAGATCTGTCTTTAAAGCAAGAAATAACTACAGCTTTCTTTCAAACAGAAAAAGATTGGATCCTCCTGTGGCAAAAAAAAAGTTCTATGAATATCAGTTTGTCAAGTAAGCAAGTAGTTAATGAAGTTACCGAGTAGTTGATAATGTTCAGGATTCCAATCTATATTTTTGTCCTGCTAAAACTTCAACTTGGTAGACTGGGAATGACCAAGAGAAGACTGAAAAAAGTGCCAAATAGTTTCTGACTTACAGAGCATAAAAATAAACCTCAGTTGTTACTTCATTTTTATGCTGAGCTTCCCTGATATACTTCTGGTTTTCATAGCTGAAAGAGCCAAACTTCTTCCAAAATGCGACTCCTAAGTATGCTCAATTTATGATGCAAAGGGAGAGTATTCTCTATAGCTGTTTATATTACAAATGTTATAAAATACTGGAAACAAATAGAAAAAAATCCTTGTGCTTTCAGCTTGCAGAATTGAGTCTTACTGACAAGTAGGATACTGCCGTACCTGGAATAACTCCAGTGATTTAAGTTTGCTATAGCAAAAGGGAATGGCAGGTCTTAAGTGGCACATGAAGTTCCTATAATTCAGAAAATGTCATCAGGGAGTAATGGAAACTGAGAGAACTTACTGAAATTGTGTCATACATGAATGTATATGCTCTGTCTGCACATTTCCCCCGTGTTCCCCCATAAGTGCAGTGAAAACCTGGAAATCTTCCTGGGCTTATCCTCATGTAAAGTACAAGATCCAAACCCTGAAGAAGGTAATGGGTTGTGAATTGTGACCCATTTCTATGCTGTACATGAAAGTTGGGGTGAGTTTTCTTCTCCACAAGCCAGCTGCCAGGAGAGAGAGCCAGCTGGATGGAGAAATCCTGAGTTAGTGGGAAGCTGATGTCCCACATGCCAAAACTCTGAACCTCATCAGGTTACACAGAAAAATCAGTTTCTGACTATACTTTTATGATTACTGTTTTTTTCTCCTTGAACTGTATACTCGATCCCCCCATCCTCCCCTCTAATTGTATGTCACAGAGAGGGGAAAGCAATGTTTTGTCCATATAGACCAGCAACCAATTCCTTCTTGAAAGCTCGAATTAAGGATGAAGTAGCCTCAATGCTTCTTAAATCCACTGCCCTAGCTCAAAAAAGATTTACACCAAGATTCATGGATATAATTTATCTGGAAAAAATATTAAAAACCTAAACACATCAAACGTGCATGTAAGCAAAGCCTCCCTTTGTGTGCTTTCAGAGGGTTTGTCCCCCCCAACACATGCACACACGCGCACACACACCCCCTGCCGTAAGAGATCCATTTTATAGATTCAAGGACAGCTCTCTCCAAGAGAAGAAGAGACGTTGCCAAGATACCAGATGCGGTTCCATTCAAGACCACTCATAGGAGCAATTCAAGATGAAATCAAATTAGATGTGTTGGTTATACATAGCGCAGCCTGCTCGGGATACTAAATGACAGAGTTTGCCAATAATTAAGTGAAATCTCAGAGATGATGAGTCCCCAGAGCTCTCTAGGTTATGTCGGTCTAATTCTAAGTGTCATCATTATAGCAGCAGAGCAAAATACTCTGCATAGGCCACAGAGCTGGAATTTTTACTGTGGATATTAGCTGTTCATAGCCAGTGCTACAGAGCAGTACTGAGCTTCATTACATGTCTTCTGCTATTACACTTGCTTAACCTTTCCCTGTTATAAAACTCCTGAAACCTGACTCCCATTTAATAATTGATAGTTAGCACTTACTATCCATAGCAGTATTCATATTCAAAGCACTTTACGAAAAGCTCATTAATCTCTCTGAACCCCCTCCCCCTTGAGGTGTCCAGCACAATTAGCCTAATTTTGCAGAAAGGGAAACTGAGGCAGAAAGGCTGCAACAGCCTGGGGCTGGAGGACAGCGTTACAGCTGCCACTGATGCTCAGGCGCTTCTTCATGGGAGAGCTGGCTGAACTTCTGTTAGGGAGCAGATTGTTCTCAAATTCAGCGTGGGGTAGAGGTGCAAGGAGCCTTCATCAAGCCCTGGAGAACCCATGCGGGGAGCTGCTGAGCGTTCCCGTTCCCTGCAGGCCGTGAGGAGCCAAAGCAGCCTGCTGCAGAGTGCTGCAGCCTCCTGAGCCCCTCTGCGGGTCTGCCTGGGTGCATCCTGCACTGGGAGGAGGATGGAAGCACACTGGACGGGTGAAGAAAGTGCTACCTCCTGGTATGTTATCCTGCAACTTGAGCTTCCCTGGCAGCCTTACTTGAGACTATCAGGATGGACCCACTTAACACTGTTTGTATCTTTGCCTAACTCTGGCCTTACAGTAAGTGAAGAGCAGCTCTGCCCAGGCAGCACAGTGGACCCACTTAATGCAAGGATTCAGAGCACAAGACAGGCCAGGATCAGACCCAAAATTTTGCAAAACATGCTCCCGAGGAGGCCACCCTCCACAGCCCCCTCACAGTAGGACTGAGCCCTGATGGAATCAGGTTACCAGAGTTCTAGGGTTTTAATGGTGCCCATTTCGTTATTACCCCTTGCTCTGCTCCCAGAAAACTGAACGCTACAGCCGTGTTCAGAGGGGTAACGGCTGTCTCCAGCTTTGCAAGCATTCACTTCAGATCGCATGGAGTTAAAAATGTTGCACTGAATTTGTGATTCTGGGGGGATCACTGGCTGAACAGAAACCCTCCTGACAAACAGGACCTGATTTTAAAAGAAATAACCTAAATATTAAAAATAAAGAAGTTAATGGAGGGCAGATATAAAAAATCAGTCTGAAGCTAAGACTTCCAGGAAGGGCTTGCTCAATATTTAACACTCATTATGTACAAAGTGAGGGAAGATTCTTGGGGGCTGTGGCATCAACGTTGCTGTAACCACTAGCAGCACACGGTGTGCTGGTTTTGGCTGGGATAGAGTTAATTTTCTTCATAGTAGCTGGTATGGGGCTGTGTTTTGGATTTGTGCTGAAAACTGTGTTGATTATAATATAGAGATGTTTTCGTTATTGCTGAGCAGTGCTTACACAGAGCCAAGGCCTTTGCTGCTCCTCACCCCACCAGCAAGGAGCTGGGGGTGCACAAGGAGTTGGGAGGGGACACAGCCGGGACAGCTGACCCCAAGGACCAAAGGGATATTCCGCACCATATGACGTCATGCTCAGCATATAAAGCTGGGGGAAGAAGGGAGGAGGGGACATTTAGAGTGATGGTGTTTGTCTTCCCAAGTAACCGTTACGTGTGATGGAGCCCTGCTTTCCTGGGGATGGCTGAATACTTGCCTGCCATGGGAAGTGGGGAATGAATTCCTTGTCTTGCTTTGCTTGTGCACACAGCTTTTGCTTTACTTGTTAAACTGTCTCAGCCTGTGAGTTTTCTCACTTTTACCCTTCCAATTCTCTTACCCATCCCACCATAGGGGAGTGAGTGAGCGGCTGTGGGGTGCTTAGCTGCTGGCTGGGGTTAAACCATGACATCCCGGAAGGCAAAACCTGTGCTCCCTTAGCCCCGGGCTGTAGTTTTAAAGTGGCAGGGGTAGGACCAAATCCTGAATCAACAGTGCTGCAGTACCTTTGTTGGCCCCATTTGGCCCTGGTTGCAGACACTTCTTCGATCTCCCTGCCGAATGACGTCTGCAGCCCTGGCCATCCTCCCGCTGGCACTACACTGGTGCTTGAGAAGGTCTGCAGAGCTCAGCTTGCCATCAGCTCTGCGCCGTGCTCCTGACAGATTGACAATGCAAAGGGAGCTGGGTTTATTCACAACAGAAAACAGCATCTTCAGGATGACTAGGAGGAAGTTATAAAATTTATAGAAGGTTCTGATAAAGATCTTGGATAGGTATGTTCATATTGCTAAAAGATTCAAACCTAAGAGGCTTTTAATTAAAGACTGGGGCACTCGGAGCTATCTTACCAAAGAGGTAATAAAATTATTGACTAAATCACTAACAAAGGCAACTGAAGCAAGGAGTTTAAATGATTTCCAGAGACTGTTCTCCAAGTGAAGGTTATAGTGAGAGAGCCAGCAGTGCAATTAAACCAAATGAGGTCAAGCATGTTGGGCCTTAAGGCCTCTGCCTGCTCCTCAGATTTCTTTTGTTCTTATAATTCAATTATAAAGACCCCCCCTCAAGAACCATTTAACTGTCTCATAAAGCAGTTTGTAAACTTTTTTATTTTTCTGTAAATTGTCTCCTAAAAGTGGCTTTCAGCATTTCAGGCAGTGTGGAGCGTATATGGACTTCACAGTGCCTTTTGTTCTCATTTGTGTGTTGCACACACATGGGTGTTCACATGGGCCAGAGTTCTCCTGTAGCATCCTCAGCCCATGGAAACCATTCGTGGCTGGAGGTGGCAGCTGGTAAAAACTGTATGATGTAGAGATGGAACAACTGTGATTGTTCTGTCTCTCATTCCCTCTTGCTCCATCCCCTTCCCTCCCAAGTTTTCTTTATCCCATTTCTCTCTGAGGCAGAAAGAGGGAACTTTTGTGTGTGCCTAATTTCCTGCCCACTGGGTCATGTATCCTAACCCTTAACATCATAAATGAGCAGGAAAGTCTGCTGGCCAGCAGATGCGTACGTAGATCCATTCACATATAATTAAACACTTGTAAGGTATAGGGATTTTTTTTCTTTTTACCTTTTTTTGTGTGTGTGTGTGTCATAGAAATATATTTGTAAAACAGGGTTAGTTGGAAGTTAGATAGCTTCCAAACACAAAATTTTTGCGGACCACAGTCTTGCTGTTCACAGTGCTCACCAGCCATACGGGAAGCTCCCGTAATTTGGACAGGTTGTAGGACTAGGTCTCATGGTGCAATTTTACCTGTGTAAAGAGGCAAAAACCTGTTATTTACTCTTTTCAAGAAAGAGAGCATTTGAAGAATGAAACCATTCCTGATTCACAGTGGCATTTAAGTACCTATGGGAAGAGGATAGAAGTCCAGAAGGGATTAAAAAAATTTCTAAGCAGTTTAAGCACAAAACTCCTGTTCAGATCATGGCTTTAGGGACTTAAATGACTCGAGGGTCTTGGATTCCTGTCTGCATCATGAGAGGCTTTGATACCTTTGTAAACCAAGCCCAGGGTGGCTGTCTTCAAATGAGCCAGAAGTGAGAGTCAACATGCATGGAAACGTTCCCTTTTCAAAATGCAGACCCGCAAGTGGCAGCATCCTTTCTGTCCCATGAAGTTCCAAGTGACAGGTCTCTGCTTGGAGATGAATTGAATGCTAGAAGCGACTGTTGTAGCAGGAAGAGAATTTTTTTCTTCTTCACTATTTCTATTTAAATAAAGCTAAGACAATTGGGTTGAGACATTGGAAGTAGGTCTGACAGCTCTATTTTCTCAGGAAGAAAAGAGAAAGCGAGTGTCTCTGAGGTCCTGCAGACGGTGTGATCTGTTCCCTCGCTGCATCTCAACAGGAGCTGGGCAGCTCAGTGGTCTGAAATCTGTCAGCCTCTGCAGATTTGCCAGCCTCTGTTCCCTAACTGTACAAAAGCGGGGCTTAATGGGGTGATTCCTCATTTCCTGGAGAGAAGAATACACACCCTGTTAGGAGCAGTACTGAAATGACCACGGGTGTTAGAGATGAACTCAGAACTCACTCTGCGACTGATCCCTCTTACAAGGTTAACATCTTCCTTCTCAGTTCATTAAAATCTTGTGTCTCCTTCCCCAAAGGAAAGAAATGTCAATACATGAAAGAGGAAGATAAGTTAATGCAACATTCAGGTTGCAGAGCTAGAGATTTTGGAAATGCTGAGGTAAGATGCCTGTATCAGTGCTAACTCAGCCACATTGCACAGAGGCCGTATAGCAGCCTTGTTTCATTGGTCACATGCATAGATTAATGTGATTACCTTTATTAAAATATATCCCAAAGTATTGCTTGTTGCTAATTTGTCAGATTCTGGAGGTGGTCGATGATTGTACCATGGTGGCATCTGTAAGCAGTCATGTAGCACAATGCCCAGGACTGCTGTTCTCTTTAGTCATGGGACCTATAGATTTACTCGTATGCGTCTAAACTAGCTGCAAGCCCAGTGGCACTAGCTGGATGGCAAAGGAGATTTTAGCTGAGAAAGTGCTTTTATTACTGTAAAAAATTAATGCAAAATGTCAAATATTTCACACCCAAGCCGATACTGGCAAAAAGCCAGAAATATTCTGGTTTCGCTTGGGGTGTGAATATATTTGATCATCTGTAATTCAAAGCTTTTATTTCAAAGGAAAGAGACAGTGTGTTGCAATAGACTTTGTAGTGATAAATATCAACTGTGCCACTTCTCTCCCAAAAGGGGTTTCCCACAGTTCTATAGTAATATACAGTTCAAAAGGCCATACTGAGATTTATAGAGCTATATATTCGAAAAATGGCATACGAGTCGCTTTGCTCAGCTAAAGTGGATTTGACTTGCAGCCTTCACAGTTCTGCATGACTGAAAAAGCAGCCACAGGTCCAGGGTGCCAGCAGGCCCGAGTGATTAGTGAACATGTGGCAGTTGGGTCACTCAAATTTGTACAAGCAGTTAATCTAGCAAGTCCTCAATTGTGTGACTAGATATTCTGGAAGTTTTCAAAAGTATTTGGCCAGGAGATCTGGTCAGGTTGGAGTAAAAGGACAGAAATTCATTTAAATTAAGAGGGTCAGAGTAGCTGATGACAGCAGTGAATTTGGCTCTCTCCGTGCATTTATTATTATAAACTGCTCTTACATTGTCAAAAGAGCATCTCTGTTTCTTCTTTTCTATTCTATTTCTCTATTCTATTCTATTCTATTCTATTCTATTCTATTCTATTCTATTCTTACTCCATTTAAAGTCTCACCCAAGTTCTCACCCACTTGTATAGCAATAGCTTTTGCTTGTAAATGTCCATTGAATGTCCCAAAATCCTTTCTCTTAAGACAGTAGGAAAACTTCCACTGATTTTATTAGGGACACTGTTGGGCCCTTAATGAAGGGCATTCATACTGAAAAACTCATTCTATAATAACCTTAACAAGTGTGTTTGTGTTTGAAGCCTCTGGATGAAGCACCGTCTGTAAGCCGTGTCCTGGAGTCGTTGCCCAGTTTACACTCATTCAGAGATCAATGGCAGCTTTGATGGAGTACGAACTGAGCAAGGACTGCTGGAGTTGGCCTTATGTTGCATTGTTCTAACCTAATATATAATATGTGTTTGAAAATGCAAACCGCTCATTTTCTTGCAAATAAAAAGAAGGTTTTCACAACTTTAAAAACATATGGGTATTATAAAAATATTTCATTAAAATCCATTACTGACCTGAAAGTTATTCTTGCTCCTGCGCAGCTTAAATCTTTGCTAATGGGCTTTTCTCCTATCAGCAACAACTACTTACAGAGTTGCTTTTTACAGGGTTCTGCAAAAATGGAGAAAATTACAAAGAAAAACAACTTCATAGACTTCCCTGCATCCTCAGCTTCATATAAAGAATATACATTGATCCATTAGCATGTCTTCTATTGTTTAAAGATTTACCCTTCCAGATAAATGCAATATCTGTCTGCATCATTTACAGACTTCCCATCCAAATTTAACTGTGCGCCCTGAAGGACCTTGAGGTGCAGGAATTTGGGAGCCATGTGGAAATGTTAGATTTGTTAAATGGGCTGGAATTACTGGCAGTAAGTTTCAATAGCAAATGTGTGAACTCAAGCATCCATAAACAACAGCATGCACCTAGATTTTCAGTCTGTAGATTTTCAGACATTGGAACAACATGTAGAAGAGCAACAGAAGTTTAGTTATTTAAGAACCTCCCAGGAATTTCATACAGAAAAGACAAGATATAAAACAGGACTGCATAACATCTGACCCATGAGCTTACGTAGCCTGCCAAGAACTTTCTTTGACCCATCATAATGCTCTAGTAAACAGACTTCTCTGGACTGCCTTCTTACACTTACCATAGTACACAGCTGGAATGATGCTGAGCCTGCTCAGAGTTGGGACGCATGGAGATTTGCTAACTCTCAGCCATTTAATTAACTTCAAATTCAAGAATGATTTTTCCTCTTAGTTACTTGTGGCAATACTTCAGTTCTCCGTGAGATGCCCAGGAATGTAGTGCATAAGTAGCTGGATTGCATGAAGAGTTGTCATCTATCACAGACCGAATGTGCCTGCAAAAAGCACATATGGAACTAGAGGGTGATTGCTCTGCTCAGTTTAGCACTTGTGAGACTTGAGCCAGACTGCTGTATCTAGTTCTGGACTCTGCAGTTTGGAAAGAGCAAAACCGGAGAGAGAGGTGGTGAGGGGAGCGAAAGAGAGGGAGAGCTGAAGTGCTAAGAGGTTTAGGAAACATGACCTGGGCGGAAAGTTGAAAGAACTGTCTTTGTTAAATTTAGAAAAGTAATGAGGGTAGCCACAAGTCTCCAAAAATGTACATAGTGCTTTTATTTTTTATTTTAAAATGTCAGTCAGTCACTCCTTAGGTTCACTAACGCAGAATAAGAGAGTTGGTTGCTTTACAGCAAGGGGTGTTAGGTTAAATAGTAGGGCTTCATTTCTGGGTGTGTGGATAGCACACTGAGCAGTGGGACAAGGGATCAGGGGAGGATGTGGAATCCCAGAGAGGGAAAAATTTTAAACTAAACTAAACTAAACAGTCATTATCCAGGTCTGAGCTAACTATTATTTTTATATTCTGTTTACCCCACTCTCTTTGTCTGTCTGTTTGTACAGGCAGGTGGGATATGGAAAACCCCTTCTTGTGTCTCAGGAATCACCACTGATCATAGCTTACAGAGAGCTCAAGTCATTTATAGCTTGAGGATCCATCCAGCCCTACGTTTTTGGAAGTCTTTGAAAAATGCCCAGACAGAAGTACTTGTGATTCACAGGATGGGATATGTGGAAGAATCAATAGAGGTCTACAGAAAAATTTAAATTGTACTGAAATTTAATGACCAAATTTAGCCCCACTAAAATTAAAGGAACAACTCAGTAAGACTAAGATTTTAATACATATGGTTGCCATTGTTGTTCCTCTCAAGAAAGAAGAGAAAAAGCAAAACCAAATAAACCCAAGCTGCCGCCTTGAGCCTGAATTTAGACACAGTCCTTCCTATAATTTGCAGAAGATAAAACACTATCTCCTATTTCTGTATATAACTGCCTCCTGAAACTAGTGACATCTTGGTGGCTTATTAATGGGCTTCCTGAAAGTGTCCTTAGCCTGTATAGACTACCCTAAAATAACTAGAAATGAGCTAATCAGGTATCTCCAAGTGATCTAGGATGAAAACAAATAGCATCAGACTCAATAAATATAAATGCGAATCATAGTTTCAATATTAAAAATACTTTGGAAATTCAGAGGTTCTCAAAGTAGGTATCATCCAGCACAAATCTTTATTTAAGTATTTTATGTTGAGAAATAACCAAATAATTGTGGGGGAGTTTAAAGCTGTTTCACGTCGTTATCTCCTGTAAAGAGATGGGGGAGACAATAGCTAAGTCAGCACAAGAAACAATTCCAAAGTGTCCACTGAGAAATGTTTCAGGTTAGTTTCTCTTTGGTGAACAAGTAGTAATACTCTGAATCTACCACGAACAACACAGTTAAGCTAATTTTTAGGTTTTGGCTCTCAGGTTTATTAATTTGGTTCCCTGGGTAATTTTTGGTTTACATGTGTAGGGCTTGATACCCAGAACAGCTGAGCATGACCGGTAGAGAGTGGGACGTGAAGCATTTCCCAGTTTTCATCTTTGTTTATTTTCAGATGTCACCTTCTTTCCATTTCACTTAAGATGACATCCAGCAGAATTCCTATTCTTTTAGAGCTTTTGAGAAGCTTGCTGATGCTCCAGTGTCCTGTTTTCTAACATTATAAATGAAGCCTGTCATGAAAACTCCAAGGCAATGAGACAGTTGATGTTTGAAATTGTGCTTAGAAAAAGACATTTTAGAGACATGTGTCACCCTCAAAACCACAGTGAGCAATGCTTTGTCTGCAGCTGGCAGAAAAATGAGATTATTTTATATGAGTGTCAGTGTTAGGCCATTCTACCTCTAGATGCAGTCACATATCTATTGGCTCAGCTGATCTATTCTGATTATGCCCTATCAGAATCATAAAGATGTCATATTTACAGCACATACATGCCACCACTTGAAAGCATACATGCTGATTTGGGGAATAATCTATAAAATCGTTATTGCCATAAAACTGAGCTTATTCCCACTCCTCGATAACAAAGATTATTGAAGAAAGTACTTTCAAAAAGTAGTCTATCAATCAGCTCTACTTTCACAGTGACTCCAAGCATCTGAAGTCAGTAATTGAACTAAAAATGAAATTTCTTACAAAATTTACTTTACAAATGAAGTTTAGCATTTTTATTCAGACTATCTTTGATTTCCAGAGCTGTCTTTATTAAAAGCCATTCAGACAAAGACCAAAAGCCTAACATTGCAGGATAAATCATATTGGGCACAGATGAGTAATGCATGAGGATTAAAACAAATCTGCCACTGTTCCAAGTGCTGAGGATGAATCCTGGTCTGACTGAACTTGCAAGTAACAGGCCCCTGGATTTCAATGAGATAATAATTTGATCCATGCGATTGCTCCTGTCTCTTTCTTTGATATTGCTGTAATTGCCTCTTATTCTTTAATCCAAAACAACTGAGATAGAAAGGAAAAGCCACATATGTTTTTATAAGGAAAGGGCAATACATAATGTTAAAAAAATGCTGCATCAAAGATATAACCATTTAAAATGCAAAACAGAGACTAGAGAGGTGACAAATTCAAGTTCTTAGTGTTTTTATTTAAGATCTTTAAGTATTCAGTTGCCAGAAATACTTGTTTAAATTTTTTAATGTATTCAGTTAGTCATATTTAGTTCTCTTTTATGTCCACTTCTCATGAATCACTTGACAGATGGACTTCTACAAGCACATCCCTTTGGGGAAAGTAAATTTTAAGTCATAATAAGAACATAAGACCTGCCATACTGGATCAGAGCAAAGGTCTATCTAGTCCATAGCCTGATTCTGGCAGTAGCCAAGAGCAGTATATTAGATTTTAACGGTAATGGCTTTGATCTTTCAGTGAGTATTAAGTTGGTGACTAAGCAGAAAATGAAAAGAAATCCCAAGAGCAGAGTATTCCAAAACTCAGAAGAAACAGCAAGTGAAACCATCTCTCCCTGTGCCTCAAACCCAGCTCAAGGTCTCTGTCTCACGAGGAGCAGGTCGCAGGCTGATCAGCCACCGCAGAGGTGTTACCCTCACAGGGAGCACTGGAGTTGCTGAAACTTAAACATAGTGATGTGTACCAATGGCATTTCTTTGGTTTGTTCTCTTGCCCGGCTAGATACAACTGCTTCAGGGTACTACGGCCAGTTTTTCTCTTGCAAAATGGAAGTAGGTAATTAAACTCCAGCAATGTGACTGAAACATGGAGGGAAAAGAAGTGGCTGGAGGAGGGAAGGATGCAGGGCAGACACCAGGAGATCAGTGTGGGTGCAGTTTGAATGCTAGCTGTGGTGAGCAGTTCTACCAAAAGAGGTAGTTTGGGTTTAGAAATTTGAGCTTGCGCATAGTACATTGGCAATATCTAAAACCAGTTCTGCTCTCATTTACAGAGTAAGAGCTCCATTTGTTCCAGTGAGATTGCAGTTAAAAGTTCTCAGGGTTTAGCTCATCTTTTTAATTGCTGCTGTCTCAATTAAATTGCATCTGTGATAACAACAGCCCTCCTGGAGACCCAACAGGAACTTGAACACATTGTGAGTAAATTAAATAATTGTGTAAATTATAAAGTTTACACCTACTGGTTATTGCATAAAAACCCACATATAGAGCACATACTTTTTGTAACCTTCCTGCTTTAGGATATCTTAGAAAAAAGGTGTTTAGCCTGCCAAAAATCTGAAAGGATCGCTGATAATTTGTTGATCAGCATTTGGTTCATTAAATCTATGCACTTCATTATCTGATTAATTCAGAGGCAGGTTTGTAATCAGTGATGAAATGTTTAAGATTCTTCTACTCTGGCCTCCACAACCTCCTGCAGCTCATTAGAAAAGCTAATCAGATTGAATTTTCCACCATGCTGTTTATTGTAGCCCTAATGGAAGACAATCACTTTAAAATTACACACTTGGCAGGTAATTTCTAAAAGCTATAAGCCATGGAAGCTCTGTTCTCCCTGGGCTCTTTGTCTTTCTTTACTAGGTAAGGTAAGTAGCTGTGATTTCTGTTAGGATTTGGAGGGTTATTTTGCAATATAGAATGCAATATAAATGCTGCTGGGGGAAAAAAAAAATTGTTTTTACCATGTTTCTTGTCCCCTGGGAGCCCTTTTGGTGATCACCTGTAATATGTGATGAGTTTGTTTTAAAACTTGGATGGGTTTCCTACTTTGTGATTTGATTATTCAAAGCATCAAGAACTTTCCTTGGGTGTTCTGATCTTGGGATGAATAGCATTAGTAAAAAAAAAAAAAAAAGGACAACTTTTTGGTCCTCATGTTTCACAGATCAGTTATAAACCCTGTTGTGCTGGAGATTTCTGAACTAAGTTACCGGTATGATATGAAGGAAAACTATGATAACATTTAGTGATGCACAACCAGAAGTTAAGGTGACCTAAAATATAGAGTATCCTTAAATTCTTAATAATTGAGTTTCTGTGAATTATAAGAAGTGACAGCAGATGTTAATAGTCATCTCTTGCACTAGCAATACTTCTGCTACTTCTCTCTTTTTCCAAAGAGTAGCTGAATTGGGGAATGCAGTAGGGACAGTCAACAACTGAGTGACAAACACTGTTATTCTACCTGTTTTAAAAAAGATCCTTTCAGTAAAGGAACCGTGAAGAACCACAGACTGGGAGCCAGATCCAATATGGCAGAACAATTCTTCCGGACCACTCTACTGCTTTTTCAATTGTGTGGACAAAAGTCCAGTTGTGGTTCAAGTGTCGTAACTGTTAATACATGAAAGGATGGGCTCTCCTGTGACTGGACAGGCACCCATGAAGACACGGGCTGAAGGTGTTTGTCCCCTAGTGTGTAACCAAGAGGGAACCTGTTATATAATGGATGATGCTAGCGTTTTGGCTGGGGGCATGCTTTTTGGCCATATAATGGGGGAATAAGTGACATAAGGAATTCTTTTCTTTAGTGATTTATTGTAAGATCCCAATCAAAACCTTCCCTGCCAAACGGTGTTCACCATGTCTTTACCTATGGGCATTAAGGGGTGAAGACATATCCATAGAACACCATGAAGAAGGTGCATACCTAACATAGATGAATCTTTTTGTCAGCCATGCTCTAAATGTGCTAGCCTCAAGAGCTGGATCCTACTTTTGGGATCTACTTGTCACAGGCCTGACTCTATGAACAAGCAGCAAGCTGCTAATACCAGCCCTACTTCTTCCTTCTACATGGATGTGACAGCTTGAATAACAAGCACCAGTTGTGCTTGGGTCATAAGAATTAAATGTGCTCTGCAGGAAAGGTCAGAGGTAAAAGTCATAGCAAAATATATACCCTTCAAGTGGATGACACTTCTGCTTTTTATTGGTTAGAATAACATTAGGGTTTTTGAAATACTGAAATCTAATAAAACTAAATTTGGCTTAATGTTATGTTATTCCACAGGGTCTTCTCCATCAAATGTGTACAGAGGTAACTGAGCTAAGAATAGAGGAGTAGTGCAAGTCTTGCTTGGGAAGGGTACCATGGGTACATCTCCAGCCTGTGTCAGCTTTGCTCTAAAAGAATATCTCTTGCAGTGAGGCAAGCACAAGTGCTTCTGGTTCCATATTACATGGCTACCTTGTGGACCACCCTGTGGACTGCTCTGTGTGCCTCTGGCAGAGCCGCTCATCCACCAGTCCTTTTGCATACCTGTGTGCTCAAAGGGCTGAATGCCACCCGTGCCTGAGCCCATGCTCAGAACCTCACAGCCTGTACAGTAAGGGAACCTAGTGTTGAGGGCACAGGTATAGGCAAGTCTCAGCTTAAGACTGTGCACCATTTTCTCTGATTTTGTGTAGGAAATGTGGTTCCTGAGTGATGATGCCTTTCTTCAAAGTTGATTTACTAAAAACTATGTTCAGCATTATGGTTCATTCTATTACCCCTTAATAGTTCTTCACGTTAAAACCTGGGTGTGAATGAAACACATCTTTAATATAAAATTGGCAGTTTATGCGCCTATTTGAACATAGAAATTAGACATGAAAATAATAATCAGTCATCTAATGCCATCTTCCTGTGAGCATGCAGTTGCTTTTGTAGTATCTTGAGTCCTTTTGACTAGTCTGGCTTTGTGCACCTTGAGGAAATCTCAGTTATTTTAATTAAAAGCAACACCTCCTGTGGTGTAAGACCTGCCAGTTATCCTTTCAACACCCTTGAAATCCATTGCCAAATGATACCATCTTTGTCCTTCATCTGCCTAATCTTTCAGTGAATTTGCAGTCATGCATGGATGGTGATATCCAGGATGACTGTACTTAGTGATATTTATGATGCCACAGGAAAGTCCACTGTTACATCTATTACTGTATTACTTTCTGTTTCAGCCTGGCTCAGCACTGCTCTGTGTGATCTCTGTCTAATGAGTCAGGATGTGCCCTCCACAATGGCCAGCAGCCCAGTTCAGAGCTAATACTTGACAGAATAGAGGCTGGCTCACTTTCCTACTGGTCGCTGCAAGCTGGTATCTAACCTGATTTGTGGCTGATGATCCATGTGGCTATGGCTGATCCAGGTTTTCAGCAACTGTCCAACGCCTCTCTCCTTCCCAGCGGGTGCTGCCAGGCACGTCAGTCCCTGCTGTCCCTGTGGCTTCCACACAAATGACACAAGTTACCTCCAAGCTGTCCCTGATACTGACCTCCATTTTCTTCACCCCTGACTTCACCACGCCTGACTTCAGGTCCCTTGATAGCTCTAGACCACTAGATTTTTCCTCTATCTGTTGTTTCCCAAACTTCTAGCTATCTGACCAGAGAAAGCCTTTGGATAGTTCCCTCAACCCTTTCTCTATTGCTCGAGCTCATACTGTCTTTAGTATATTGCGGTAAAAGATGATGTCTGTACACCTTTCTTCAATTTCGGCAGTGAGGTTTAAACTCTTTTGCATCACAATGAAATATATTTTATAGTAGTGTGGGGGGGAAGTATCAATGCAGGAGCTTCAATTTGGCTTTTAAGTACTTAGTCTTGTAATCTGGTCCCTTCCATTGTGTTCAAATTTAGATAATTCTTTGTAACATTGCAGGCATTTAAAAATAAAAATAATTTAAAAAAATCAATCAAACAAAATTAACCTTTTAAGTACTGTGACATTTCTGTAATGAAGTATTCCTAAATAGACCTCGTCTGAGGAATGAACACTAGAAGGTGAAGTTTGGCTGAAAACCAAGGCATGCTTTTAAACAAGCTTTTCCAAACTGGAGGCAAATAAAGAAGTGCATAAACTAAACGAGAAAGAAAAATCACTTTTCATGAAACAGAGCTCTGACTGCTCTTCAGATCACTGCAGCGGTGAGAAAGGCAAGCAGAGATGTAGCTCCCAGATGAAGAGCAGGTGTTTTGATTAGAGTCCTCTGCGAACTCCGCCGACGGCAGGGCTGGAGCCGTTGCGGACCGAGGTTTATTCACGGATTTCCCCCGGTGATCTCGCCGTGAGGCCCCGGCCCGTCGCCGTTTCCCGGGCTCTGCTGCCACCTAATGGCCGCACCGCCGCTTCCCCCGCCTGTTCCCTCCGCACAGAGCGGATGGCTTAGGGCGGGGGGCACGGGCTGCTTCTGAGGCATCTCGCAATAAGTAAGAAAAGCGGTCTTATGTCAGCAGTAGGCTTCAGTTTTCTGTACTCTGTACCTCCCTGTACAACTAGCTATGGCTCACAGATGGAAAAGATGAAAAAGGCACATTTTAAATTACTGATGGGTCTTTAGGTAGTTGTACAGGCAGGACAAAAGTCAGAACAGTTCCTGGGGCATTGTCCCTGGGAGGTACAGGTTGGCTTCTCCACAGAAATCAGTAGAATCCACACTAGATCTGTCACCTTATGTCTGCAAAATCCCCTTCTCATCAAAGAGATGCGTTTAGAAGTTAATTGTGGAGCTAAATACAAGGCAAGGGCAAAATAACATCAAGGTTTTACAAGTTTATCCTTCACTAAATGGTGACTTTAAAAAAAAAAATGCTGAAAAAACACAAGAAATAGCTTGTTTTAAGTAAGCCTTTATTACAATAAAGCAATCACCAACATCCACGTTTTCAAAACCTAAACAAATTGGTGTCTTAACACAAACAATGAAATAGGTACAGAAACCAGCAATGCTTTAAAAACCAGTAAAGCTTGCACTGGTCTAAATAAATAATCGTCTTAAGGAACGTTATTTAAATATTTGAATATTCACTTATTTAAAAATACTCCACATATCATTTAGCTGTGAGCCACCCTTTACAGCATTTGTAGTCAGAGCCAATTACACTAGAAATAAAAGTTTTTTTCATATATAAATAAAGTTAACAAGTAAAACAATTTTCCTTGCATAGATTTGTTTACTTGAAATGTTACGTTATTTAATCAACTACAGAAGACAAAACTGCTTTATTATAAAGTGGACAAAAGATGACTGATTACGTAACTTGGTGTGAGGGACTTCTACATATGGGTGGAATTGCTGCAGAAATGGATCCTTAGTGCTAGCTGAGCAGAATCTTTTCTTTTAAAATCTGTGCTAAAGAAAACTTTCTTGAGTATATGTAGTCCTTATAGTGTGCAAAATTATGTCATTCATGACTTAGCAGAAGAATGTTTTTGGCAGTTGCTCCTCTGTGCAGTATCAATTAAGACATATGTATTTATAATACAAATGCCTGTATTTAGATCTAGAGCTAGAAAAGAATTGGTACATTAATCTATACTTTTGAAGTCACTGAAAAAAAACACTTAATTCAATCAGAACAGGAAATGGTGTGCTCTTTTGGTTTTCTAAAACCAGATATATACACACATCTAATGGGGGAAGAGATATTTGCATGTTAACAATTAAAGTCAAAGAACGTTTAGTTTGTTGGGGTTTTTAATTTAAATAATACAAATTTACTAAGTTTCATTCAGATAAAATGAAATTTAGTGAGTACAGCTATGTGAGGTTTTCTTCTGTTAGTTGAAGAAAGGAGTGTCTTCAGTAATATTAAGCTCTCATAAACCACCAGGGTACTTCAGTATTGGAGATGGAGCTTCTGTCTCTCTTGGTCCACTGATGTACATAATAGTTGTATTCCTTTGGAAGATCCTCCAGCACTGACTGTCCCTGATAATCAGGTGATAAACAAAACATCCACTCATAGGCCAGGCTCCACTTGAACATCAAGTAGAACATGAGGTAGCTGTGGGGATGGAGTAATAAATCTTGTTGTTGCAGGATTTTGCTCCTGCTTCTCTTGGTTAATGTGCCATTTCTCTCTCTTTTTTTTTTTTTTTTTAAGGCCATGCTTTCACTTTTGCTTCTTGCTGAGTGCAAGTTTTGGAAAGTAGACCAGTAGACCTCTGCCTTTTCTGTGTCACAGTCCCTTTCATTAAGGTACACAGCATGCAAATAACTGCTGCTTGGCTTTTAAGTGGCCTCTGTTGAAACAGGAATGATCCTCCTAAGTTTGAAACACTTTGGAGCTATTTGGAAGTCTTTCCCTGTTAGGATAGTATGCTATCTCTTACCTGAATTTCCTTTTTCTGTTACACTTCGAACTGGAATTCAATAGGTCTGATTTTTTTTTTAAATCCAAGTCTTCAATCACTGCCTGAGTCTGAGCTGAATCTCTCATTCTGGCTTTATAAACTACATTTGGTATCTACACAGCCAGCACAAGTGGAGGCTCCTGGCCAATAATAATACTTCTTGCAAATTGTTTGATTCAAGTGAGATTCTTGGATAAGGTACTGCTGCATGATTAAGAGGAATCTCTGTGTCTCCTAGGCTATCAGCCAACATAATGACACATATTCCTTTGTCAAGACCATCCCTTTTTCCTCCATTGCTGACACTTCTGCTGCAAAATCTCCCTTCGTGATCTGGGCTCTGCAAGAGCTCACTTGGCTCCGGAGGCTCAGTTGTCATCGTGTCATCCTTTGAAACTTCTATCACATTAGAGGGGATCTGTCCTCTGTCTTCAGTCAGCTCTTCCTCAAAGAAACCATCCTTATCCAGGTCTCAAAAGATATAAACCATATTCTCCAGTAGTTAGAAGAAGCTCTACTTCAGGGTGCTTATTAGGACCATCAAAACGGTCACAACTATGTCAAGCTAAGAATAAATTTTGCAGGTTGTTGTCTTGGAGACTCTAGAAGTAAGCAACATTGGTCTGTTACTGATTCCTGTGTCTCATTTAGTGTCTTCATCTGAAAGAAGTCAAGACCTGATTGCCTTGAAAGTGGCCTCGTGTACTTGCCTGGATCTTTCTTCCAGTTGCTTGGTAGTAGAAGCACTTTAGCATTCTTCTTCTAGAGCTGCTTTGCCTTTTGCTATGCTACCAGAGAGCTTCCCTTCCTCAGAAGACAGTTCTTATTTTGAAGGACATTGCACAGTGTCTCCAGGCCCTGCAGGGTGCTCCGGGGGGTCTTTGTCCCTGCTGCCAGTCCTCTTGCTGTCCTGCTGCTGCATGCTGCCCTCTCCCACAGACCCAGGGCTGCCTGCCCTTGCTTCCGGCAGGGAGTCCAACTCATGCCGCACCATGTCTTCACCCACAGCCTCTGGCAGAAACTCCATGCTGTTACCTTCCTCCTGGAGGTGAGCATCTTTCAAATCCTTGCAGGTGTTCTGCCACTCTCTGCTGTGGGTTTTTTTTGAGGCGGGGGAAAGGCAGTATTTTCTGTAGCACTGATTGGGAAGACTGAGGCTTGATCTGGCTGCTGGCCAGATTTTTTCAATTATTTTTTTCCTTCCTTTTTCCTTTGCTGCTTAAACTGTCTTTATCTTGACCCAAGAGCATTCTCACTTTTGCTCTTCTCATTCTCTCCCCTGTCCCACTGGGGAGGGACGGAGCTCAGCCCTCAGCAATGGCATTTCCAGGCCCTCTGCCCACCAGGGACAGAACCAGCACGGAGAGGGAGCAGTGGAGGGATGCGATGGCTGGTTAACAAGTGCTGGGTAGGGCATGAGGATGGGAGCTTTGGTGTGCCTGGATATAAAGTTTAGCCCAGTATTGGTGAACAACTGGATTTGCTCTTGTCTCAATCCAGATAATTGTACTACTGATTAGTATTTGTTACTGTGCCGTTATTTAGAGATAAACAATTTATCTGTAAAGCTGTTGGTCTGATGTTTGTTACTGTGTTCTGTAACTCAGCAGGGCCACCTAAAGCCCTTACATCAGAACAGCCCTCTCACCCACACACCCCCCCCAAAGCAGGGCAGAGGAGCAGCTCCTCAGGCACTGGGACCTGCCTGGCCTCAGCCTTCTGAGAAGGCCCCCAGATACCTGCCGTAACATGCAATTACATGATCTTCCAAGAAATGACACGCATCTGTCAGCTGCCCTATCTCCTGGGTTATTCTGAGAGGGACGCACCCCTGGCTTCTCCCTTTTTTTTAGTGAGAGATGGTCTCTTTCAGTGTGATATTCAGAGCTGCTAGCACCGTGGGGCCCTGACTCTGGTTCAGGCTGATAGAAGCTAATGCATCATCAATAGAAAACTCAGCAGCATAAAGTTCATAGTATAGTTGCCGTAATACTTTGTATGTTCCCCTCGCCATCTGTACATCAGTTTCCAGCAGCACACTTAAACAGTTGCTGTTGAAACAGTGTAATTTGGCAATGATTTTATTAAAGCTATTTTTGAATGTTTTTTTACCAAAACCTTGTTAGCACGGTTATGCAGTTGCAAGAGAATGTTTTTCAAATTGCTTCGTAGCACTGAGGAACTATGGAGATGGTGGACCCAGGTGAGGGCTGAGCTGTTGCCTGCTGAGCGGTTCTGTGTATTTTCTCTGCTTTGTGCCTGTTTGTGCTGTGCTGACCAGGGCCGGGGTGCGGGCTTGCGCAGGCTCACCCTTTCTTTCATGCTGCTGTGTTTCATTACAAGGCAGCTCAAAACATAGCGATACCCATGACTTTCTATGTAAGCAAATGCCTCCATAGTCCATTAGGTGTTCCGTGGTTGTGGATGGAAGAGGAAGCAATTCACAAAGTTAAGAATGAAAGAAATCAGTCATGAGCTGCTATATCCACAATACTCAAAAAGCTTGAGAATCTACTAGGGCTTGTGCAGTGTTGACTTGAGCTGAGGTCTGTCATGTGTTAGTAAAAAGGAAATCAACAGAACTCCCTTTTTTTCTCTCTCCCCTCCCCCCCCNATGTATTTAGTTTTTCATAAACCGTTAAGAAATATTGCATTCAAGAGGAAAGGGATCTGTATAGGAAATAATCTCTTTATTAAAATACTTGATGTACAAAATACAGGAGGAAGAAAATGAGTTTATAATTCCATAGTGGATATTTACATGATAGAATAAATGTCAGATAACAATCATCATACATAATTAATTGCTTTAAAACGCTTGTCATTAGTGATCTAAGAAACTGAAGGAACGAGAAAACCTATATAAAAACTAATTTGTTGGCAACTTTACATGAATATGGGATAGAGGATTGTCAACAAAATAAATTAAGCATGGGTTTTTTTAATCCATTTTAGCTTTAACGATTCCAATGGAGAGGCATATAATGATTTAAGGTATTAATTATTTTAATTTTTTTATCCTGGTTGCTCCTAGAGATGAGCTTTGGCCTTGTGGATTACAGGAAGATCCCTTTAACATGTTTTAAATCAATTAGAGTCTGTTTGAAATCTGAATTCTGTCTATGTTCTGCAAACCAGCATATCCAAGGAATCCTGAATGGAAAGACTGTCCCACTGGACCAGAACAGAGGTCTAGCCGGCTTTCTACTCTCTCCCTGTCTATGGCAGTAGAGGATGCTGTATTTAGGGACCAGCATGCAAGCCCACGGTCTGTTCATCCCATATTCCCAAGCATGCATAAATATGACATCAGTTAGAGCTGTTAAGTGATGATTCCGTGCCTATTTTTTTATCTGTTTATAGACCTGTTACCCAGTTTAACTAGTTTCTTTTTGAACCTGCTGACTATTGCCTTTACTACAGCCTGTGGTAGGGAGTCCCAGACATTAATTACCTGCTGTGGGAAAAAAGGTGCTGTCTTTTGGCTGTTAGTGATGCCTGACTTAGTCTCACCGTATGCACTGTCATTCTAGCATTGTAAGATCTGATAAATAACAACTTCACATTCACGTTAGCTACTGCGTTTATGATTTCGTAAGCCTTGATCATATCTTTTCTCAGCCTTCTCCTCTGCAGGTGGAAGAGCCCCAGCCATTTTAGTCTCTATTAATATGGCACTGTTCCACCCTCTTGATCATTGTCTGCCCTTCTCTTTACCTTCCTTAATTCTGTTGTACTCTTCTTTGAGGTGTATAGACCTGTCCCTCTTGTAAGCAAGATGTGGGGGTACCAAGGTTTCATACAGCAACAAAATTATTCTTCCTCTTTCCTCCTCCCCTTCAATTTTCATGAGTCTTTTTGTTTTCTTTCAGATGGCCATTTTGTATTAGTAAAGAAGCAAGGTTGTGGGGTTTTTTCCCTAAAGTTTTCAAGGGTTGGGCTGTGTTGTGGCTCACCTGTTCAGAAAGTCTGCTTACACAATTTCTTTTTGTGAAGCTGAACAGTTATATTCCTTAAAACAGTGGAAATGTGATAGTTAACTTTGGTAGTAGGCAGGCATAAATGCAGCATCCTGTCCCTTGAAGTTATTGCAGGATAAGCACTAAAATCTGGATTCTGGACACTCTTGTCAAGTAAAATAATGGATAAAACTTGGAAACCACAAAAAAAATAAAAGGTTAAAAAATACAGAACCATCTGCAAAACTCAGTATAACTAATGGCCTGGGTCTTGTTTCTAACAGAAAAGTAAGAGGTATAATTGATGAAATTCTGTCTAAAAGTAAATTCCTGCTGCTGCTTCAAAACCATATGACAGCTTGTCATAACTGTCAGTAACCAACATCCAGGCAAGATCCAGCAGTGTAAGTACAGTTGCACAGCCCTTGTTCACGTACAAGGTATGCGTCAGTGTTAGCCCTGTAGGATCAGCTGTGGATCTGATCTGAAGCTACATACTGAAAGGATCCAGGGTGCTGGTGGCAGGTATGTGAAATGTGCCTAGTTCTTTGTAAACTTCTCAAACACCCTGTTGTAATGAAGGATTTCAACATTAAGTGGCAGTTTGTGAGCATAGCTACACTCAACAACAATTTCCTAGGAACTGGCTGGGCTATTGTTAGTTATAGTGTGGGTGGTATTTTTCTCTTGTCAAAGGAAATGCGGATTATCTTATAATTATCCTAGATACTTCTGACACTCTCTTACAAGCTATAAATTCAGGGATTAAAATTACAGATAGTAAATTCAGAATTCCCTGTGGTGGTTCTAGTACTGTCTCTTGTGTGTGGTGGCTGAGTCTCAGTGCAGGTGTAGGTGAGGGCCTGAATAACTCTGTTTGGGCCGGGAAGCTTAGAGAATACTTGGAGACATATGATGGTCTTGGAAAATTACGCAGCCAAATAAAGACAAGATGAAGATATGAATAGAGATTTGGCAAATAAAGAAATCAAGATAGTATCTGAAGCGGCTTGTTTGTCATATTTATAGACATCTGGAAAATGAGTTGTAAGAACTGTTCTTCCAAGTTACCATGGTATCAGATGTAGGTATTTCTACACTTGAGAATCACATAATCTGAACTAGCCCTTTTATCAGAAGTCAGCATTTTTAAATCTTCACCACTGGCATCCCATTTTAGCAGTGCTTCAGGAATCCTCAGAGAGTCTCTGCAGCTTCTGTTTCCCATAACGTGTACCTGCCTGGCACGTGTGTAACTTCTCCAGCCAGTCAGCACATACACTTTGCTTTACACCTCTGCCACTTCACCAGGATGGTGTGCCTCTCATTTTCACTTTCCTCCAACTCCTTGAATAAAATGGGTGCTATAATGTTTGCATGTCTAATAGAATAAAGTTACCGTGATCCTCAATTATGTTTAATATTCTAATATAGTTATTTACAAACTATTTAATAATACCCATATGAAGTAGATGAGTATAGGTTGGTTCCTGTAAGTGCTGTATAGCTTACTTCAAAGCTCAATTAACATTGTTAATGGAACAATAAGCCCTATATTAATGCAAAATATTGACTATCAAATAGCTGCTCAGGGAATAATTTTAAGATAGCATACTAGAGTCCTGTGCTTCATAATTAACAACTTTTTTATATTTTTGAGTTTTTTGAAAGCTTCTTGTAATAACCACATTTTGTTTTTCAGGTTGTCTGAGTCTGTAAACTTATTTTAGCACTTAGAACTTTTTCAGGTGACTTGTTCCATAGAACAAGTGTTAGATCAAGTGAGGACACTAGCTGATTGGGGGGGAGAGGGGGGAAATAAGGCCATGCATCAGCAGAGCAGATCTTGGAGTAATTCCTGAATATACTGGGTCAACGGAGAATGTTGTAGGGAGCAAGTCAGGTGCGTGGATGCAGATGTCTGGTGACATTATTTATGTTGGATAGTAACTTATGTCCCATGCCGTATCTGCTAGCCCTATGCCTTAGATACCGTAGGGCACCTGAAATGGCACTGGATGCCCACGGTTAGACATCTGAACGGCTCCTGCAGCAGTTGCTAGAGGCCAGCTGGGGAGGATCAGAGCTGGAGAGCAGTTACAATTAGAGCTCCATTAAAGAGCTAAAAAGCACATGGCAAATTACAGTCCTGATTAATACTGACAGTGACATTACCTCCTTCTCCACAGCTTGGTTTTCTCTAGGAGATTGCAGCAGGACACTGCAGGCTGGAAGCTTGGGGCAAGGCTGGATGGAACTGGTCGTGGGAAGGTATGGCCAGCAATGCACTTGAGCTTCATCAGAGGGGAAAAAAACATCTGAGGAGGGCTTGTGTGGGTCAGGAACACTTCTGGAAACTCCCCTCTCTTTTTAGAGTATTTTAAGGAACTAAGAAATAAAGGTTGTGAAGGGCTCTGAACACAATGTGGGCTTATTTGACAAGTCCACGTTGCCATCTCTTTCCCTGTCAAGGAAGATAGTCATGTGGGGTGATGCACAGTAAATTGAATAAGCTACACCAGCATTTTAAAGCATTGATCGACGATTAAAAAACACCGAGTACTGGAGGAGGGCAGGCAACTAGCTTTCCGAGAGAGGATGCTCCTCAGCCCTGGGGCAGCGTGTGCGCTCCCGGGCCGCAGGGCGGGCTCCGGGCCGGCACGGAGCGTGTTCTGCCCCCTCTACCCGCGGGACGAAGCCGCGTAGCCCCGCAGAGGCGCTGCCCGAGCCGCCCAGAGGAGCACGGGCCCGCGCCGAGGAGGGGCTGCGGCGCCGGCTCATGAGGGGGCAGCGCCGGGAGGAGCCCGCCGCCCCCCAGCAGCGCTCCGGCCGGCGGGGCGGGCCCGGCGCAGCCCGCGAAGAGCCCGGCCCTGTCGAGTCAAGCCCAGCCCGCCCCCGCCCGCCGCCCCAGGAAGCGCAGGACTTTAGCGCCCTGCCCGCCGCCGCCATGCATTGTGGGGCGGCAGCAGCAAAGCCAAGATGGCGGCTAGCAGGAGGCTGATGAAGGTAACAGGCAGCGCCGCGCCGGGCAGGGCCGGCGGGCGGGCGGCGCCGGGCACCTCGCTACCGCCCCGGCGGCCCTCTGGGTGCGAGGGGTCGTCTCCCCGGCCGCGGTCCGGCGGAGCGGCCTTCTCGCCTCCCCTCGGTGGCACCCCGGGCCGGAGCGACCG